>VXCM01002157.1:61716-75135 GCA_014773175.1 Lucifuga dentata | reverse complement strand
GTGTGTGTGTGTGTGTGTGTGTGTGTGTGTGTGTGTGTGTGTGTGTGTGTGTGTGTGTGTGTTCCTAAAGAAGTCTTCACTGTAGATGCTCCTGACAGTTGATACAGAAACTCAATGTGAAGAATGTCAAATACTCCCTAATTCACACTAACTTTTATAAATAAATTCATGAATCACATGTAGCCTTTCGTGGTTTTTCTAAGACCGCGTTTCCCATCAGCCCCGTGCTTCCTATTTTCCTCTCCTTTTCTCCCTGAAGAGGATGAACATGTTGGAGAAATTTTGTTTTCCTTATTCTTTTACTCCTGCTACTAAACTCTGAACAGCGCTCTCCTCCTGTTTCTGTTTCGTGCCCTAAAGAAAATCAGTATGTATTTTTTTTTTTTTTTTTTTTTTTTGGCATTTCCTCCGCTATTAACCCCCTGCTGTGATGAATAAACAGACACAGAGCTCTTTTGTCAAATCCAGTATCTGACAATTTATATTTCATCAAGAATCTGGTATCACGAATAGGATCCTGATATGACAAAGCGTAGAAAAAAGGGTCTTCCTCAGGCCCTTTTTCGGATGCAGGACGGTTACCATGGCTACCGCTGCACATGCTGAATCACCGTCTCACCTTGCATTTGGCCGATAGTGAGATCTCTGTCCAACCGGTCAATTCCTGGAAACAGAAACATGTTAATCAGTGTGAAATCTCCAGGAAGCATTGGAAATTCCTTCACAATAAGGTAAGTGAGAGAAAAAAAAAACTATAATCTGTCTTAAACTATTAAAGGAAGCTGCTTTCCATAAAAATACAACTTTAATGAAGCTGACGATGTTAAATGTGAGGGAAACAGATGTATGAACGGCTACGAGCTAACTGCAGTTTGGAGGTGGATTTAAAAGACCTACCAGCCAATAGCAGAAGTTTGGGCAGGTTACAGGCTAAGAAGAGGTTGGAGATTCCTCTGAACCAGCCATCCCAATACTTTTCTGACTTTGACAGGTCTATACGCCACTTATACACACTCTAGTATGAACACACACACACACACACACGCAGGCATAGGAAAACCATTTGGGTGGTTATTTATCTCTTTTAACAAGTAAATAAAGAAACATCATGAAAGCATACGTTTATATTTGTGCAGCGTTTCAGATTATATGGTATAGGTAAAACTGTAGTCATGTTATTGTGCATACGAGAAGGTCTTAAAGGCATCAGCAATAGACGTTTTGGTTTCAGTCTTAGCAAATGAATGTAAGTCAGTGGAATCAGAAATCATACCATATTATGCATACTTAGTGCATGCTTCAATTTATGTGAAGAATTAAAGCTGCAGTTAGGCTGAAAGGTTTGGGGAGGAAGGGAAGTCAATAGTCAATTTTGTGTATTTGCTTACAGTTAGAGTTTTAATGATAAGCAATTGACTGATATAATGGATGTAAGTCAGTGGTCCCTGCAACCAGTGGTGTGGTGCTGTTTCTAGATGTGGGGAAGCAGAAGTGAGCTGTCGTTGTTGTTGCGCTCTTGTGCTCATCACTGTGATTAAATTAAAGGCCAACATTTAGCTAAATTCATTTTAAAAAAATGTCAACAATATTCACTGATAATTTGGTTTGGCTCATCATAATGGTTAAGGATAAGCTAAATTTCTAAGCTGTCAGTGACATGACCTGCTAACTTTGATATAGGCTAACATTTAGCAAAACTGACAAACTAATGTTACTGATTAACTTTAGCCAACATAAAGAAAAATATTTCGTGAAAATTTTGGTTAAAATGTTAGCTGATATGTTGGCCTTTATATAAGCCAAATATAATGGATGGTAGGTGGTCACATGGATTATTATAAAGACTAATGTCTAAACTAACTAAAACAATCCTATGTTAGTATTGTCAGTAATGCTCCTGCCTCTGGCCATCATAAAAGCTAAGTTTTAGTTAATTTTAAGTTAATATGATCATGTTAGCTCAAAATGCTAGTCGTCGTGATTGGAAAAGCCTTTAGAGCTAACATGTTATCATGTTAGCTCAGTGCTAGTCCAACCACAACGACAATGCTAGTCGTTGTGGTTGGAAAAGCCTTTAGAGCTAATATGACATGTTATCATGTTAGCTAACATGAAAATGTGTCATGTTAGCTCTAAATGCTAGTCGTTGTGATTGGAAAAGCCTTTAGAGCTAACATGACACGATATCTTGTTAGCTCTAAATGTTAGTTATGATTGGAAAAGCCTTTAGAGCTAACATGACACATTATCATGTTAAAGGCTAGTTATTATGATTAGAAAAGCATTTGATAGCATGTTAGCTGTACGGGTTTCTGCAAGCTGGGTCCACAATACAGCACGAACTTGTGCTGTGTTCCAGTTCCCTCGGAACTCAGATTTTTCTGACCTCCTACCTGGAAAAATGTGTTGGAACGACATTTGAAGTCGGAGCTCTGACTGAGAAACTCGGACCAAAATTATCTACCCCGAGTTCACGAGTATGACGTCACTCAACATGGCGGTGCTGTGGAAGTGAGCTTTATGAATGGAAATGATCAGCTAGCAGCCAAATAAAGTATTTTTTGTCGCGTGACATTGAAATAAAAAGGTCAAAATATATCGCCATGTTAACTATCTGTAGTGTATAATAACAGTTTGCTATTGATACGTAAGTGTAAATAATTTCAGAATATTACTTCTCCGCACAAATGTTTAATACTGTGATTAATATCATTGTAAAACAACACAACCAGACAGTCCTGTAGTCTAACTTTACTTTAGTTAGCATTTATTACGAAGTTTATTTAATCTTACAGTATTTATTTGCGTTCAGCCATGCTTTTGTGTTTACATTTGTCTGCAACGGTTTGAGGTCAGAAGTTGGAAATTCCGATTGGGAAATTCCGACTTCCCACTGTAACTGGAATGCAGCATTAGACCCCAACTCAGCCCGCCCTCTAAGAGAGATTCCCGACCAATGGAAACAACATCTGAGCCGTGCGTAGGGGCCGGTTTGGTACTCCATGTGGCTCGGGTAGGACTCAGCAGTGGAAAGCAGCATAAGTGATTGGATCATGACAGAAACGTAAATGTATCTGCAGTGGTTTTCTTACCTGGCTCTCTCTGACGCTCACCTCTGAAGCGGCGTTCTCTTTATCGTTGACGTAACTCTGATCGTAGAACTCTTCGTTACGCTCAACGACCACATCGGTCATCGGGCTGGCTTGCTCCAGCGTATCAGCCTCCTCCACCTCGCACCTAACAGGAAGTGAGAGACAGGAGAGAGGAAGTGAATGTGAAATGAAATTGGAAAACATGGCTATGTTAAGACAATTCTATGGAAAAGAACAGATGAATCAGAGCCAGCCTACCTTTTAATCTGACCAACCACAGAAACTCTGGCAGATTCCAGGTTCCTGATTTGTCCACTTTTAACACTGAAAGGAGAAAAACAGGAAATAAAACTGTACTGCAGCAACAGGGTAAACTCAAACTCTTTACAAGCATTGTACAGGTGATATTTTAGATTTTGTTAGAGTCTGCAGGCAGAGTTATAACATCAGATCATATTTTATCAGAGGCATTAATCACTGTAAGCAACCATCAGACTGTCTCTGGCACTCTCGGTTCTTCACCACAGATAGAAATCTGACTTTGTCACTCTCCACATTGTCTGGTAAAACCTTGGCAAGTCCTGACCCACAGGTTTAGAACCACTTATCTGCTACACACTGACCTCCATTCTATAGCATGGTCCATGGATTTAAAGGACTTGGGTCTTCCTTTCAGGAAGTTCTGTATGCTGTGCAGAGCATCCATTGCACTGCCTGTAGGAGGAAGAGTAGAAGACTGGTGAGGAAGATTGTTTTATACTGCTAGGCTGTTAAATTCTCTTCGATACATTGGTGAAAATGTCACCTAAAGAGTCCGCATAAACATCCGTAGCCTCCTTAGCATCTTCAACAAGCTGTGATGCTCATTACATGCCAGAAAACAACATCGTTGGATGGATGAAACAACTTTGCAGTTCTTACATCCTTACCTCTAGTGGGGCAAAATAAATAAATAAATATTTGGTCTGAGGGTGAGGCTTGTCTCTACAGTCATCAGTCTGAGCTCGACCCCTGCATTGCATACTCAGTGTTTACTCAGGCTCAGTTGTGCTTTGAGCTAAATGCTAACATTAAAATGCTAACATTAGTTTAGAATATGAACACAGTTAACAATATAAGTGCTAACTTTTCCATAACATCTCATTATGAGTTTTCAAGGATATTAAAAAAAAAAAAAAAAAANAAAAAATTAATAAGAACACATAACAAAGACAATAACAAATAATAAACTACCCCCACCCCTCCCTACACACAATTCCATACAAACCAGAAATAACCAACTAATAAATTACTTTCCCATGCTATACCAAAAGATAGAATTGTTGACTATGTTTGATGTCAACATTCTTCAAATGTGTATATTTGCCTTTAAAGTGGGATATAAGAATACAGAATTACTTTATAGTTTTAGACGTTATTTTGTTGATAATTCACAATTCCATAATCAACTAGACAGGCTTAGAATCTTCATCTTCCTTTGTATAAAACATCGCATGGTCAGTTTTCTATCAAATGGAACGAAAATTAGGAAAATGGATTCCTTTGTGTCATTGTCTATGCACAAAAAGAGACTTAGAAATGCCCTGCTGTCAAAAAGTTTAGATTTGCAATAATGATCACTCTTGAAAACTGTTGTACATACTGTAAATATGGCAATTAATCCTGCTTCTGTTTTTATTTTAACTATAATTCTACAACTTATTATATATGTGCTATTTTTGACCTACTATAATTTAAAATGTGTTTGTGGTTTTTATATGTTTGTATTTTATCTTTTGTATGTCTTCTGGGTGTGAGTTTCATATAAGCCATTTCAGGTTACTCCCACACCCTTCTTTTATGTTTCTTTTATGTATTTTGTACTTGTGTGTGAAACTAATAAAACTAAAATTAAACTAAATAAACAGACAAATTCAATAAAATATAAACGATAAACTACACTGAGTTGTTCTCAGTTCTGTTTAGGGCTCAAAGTTTCCTCCAGGCTGTTCAAAAATGGTCCCTAGATCTTGGTGAACTGTGCCATAGAACCAGTCCTTATGTATCGTATCTTTCCAGGTGCAGGGATGAAACCTTGTCATTGAGCCACTGTTTGAAAACTGGTGGAGAGGGAGATTCCCATTCTTTTAGAATCACTCTCTTAGCCACCCCACAATAAAAGTCCAGGCTTCTTGTTATAGTAACATTAATGTGGCTGTAGAACATTCAAAAAGGGCCAGTTCTTCCATATACCTGAGACTGGGGATCCCCAAATGGTGGCCCGTGGGCCAAATCTGGCCCGTGGGTCCTATCTAGTAAACCCTCGGATGACTTCTCCCAAAAAAAATTAAATAAATAAATAATAATTTTTTTTTATATGACTGTATATATCGTTCTAGTGTGCACAAGAGTGGTACACACCATTGAGTATATACACAATTTAATCATGCAACAGACAATTTAAAAAAAATAAAATAAAAATCATAAAATTGTTTTCCATTGTTTTTACCACCGCCCATCAGCAGAGGGCGCTCGCTCATTACTGATGCTGTATTTACTACCATCTGAAGCTGCCTTATGAACCAGCAAAGCTTCCAATGAGAGAAAAAGATCAGGTCGGATCGGGTCCGGGGGGGGNTCCGGGGGGGGTGGGGGTAATGACGTAGTGGCCCTTGGCTTGACATGTTGACATGATTTGGCCCTTGGGTAAAACTAATTGGAGAACGCTGCCTTAGACAAACAACTGAAGATGTCTTCCAATATTTGATTAATCTAGGACATTGTAAAAAAAAAAAAAAAAAAAACACTTGCAAGAGTACCTCTGTGTGCCTACATCTGTCATGTAGTAGTGAAGGGGAAGGAAATATTTTGTGTAATTTGGCTTTGAAGTAGTGCAACCGATGTACAACCTTAAGTTGAATCAGCTGGATTCTTGTGTTGATGGAGCATGTGTGTATCCACTGCACTGCCTCTTCCCTCGTCTCCTCTGTTACCTCTTATTGAGTTCAGTGCCCCAAGCTAGTCTATACTGATCTGCCAATACCTCTGTGCAGCGGCAGCCTGAGAACAAATGCACAAGCTGGGATGTCAGGCCTTTAGTCTTTGCTGGCTGGTTGCATATATTATCATAAAATTACTGACTAGGAGGCAGTGAAGAAAAGTTTGGGAAATTCTGCCTCACCAGGTTTGAAAGCTGAAGGTAATAGAAAAGAAGGTCTTTTGAGGATATTCTAATAAACTTCAGGTGCACAAACACAATTTTTGACCTGTAGGTGGCGCTGCAGGAAAAGTCAGTAGTACTCAGCCTTACCCTCCACGACGTCTATAGCCACCAGGCCCACAGTGGTCGGCAGCAGCATGTTGCTGGCTGCATGCACTGCTATTGCACCACCAACACCGTGGCCAATCAGGACAATGGGGGGAGGAGCCTCCTCATAGCAGGCTCGAATCACATTGGCTACGTCACTGTGGGGGTGGGGGCCGGTGAAGAGAAGCGAATGGTAGCAGTTAATAGTGATTAGAGGAGTGATTGGTTATGTTACTGCATCATCAGCACTGATGCTGCTGACGATGCAGTAACATAACCATTATAGCTAGGATTACTTTACAATAAAATAAGGCTGAAACAGTGTGTGTTATCACCTTGACATAGTCTGAGTGGAGAAGTCGTCTGATTGATGGACCAGGGTGGCGCCTGAAGAAATATATATACAATATAGAATCATTTTTTTTTATAGTGCTCAGGAGGGCTCAAGAAGAAAAAAGAAAATTAAGTCGTTTGAATGAGTTTCAGAGTTGCTTCTTGCACTGCTCAGAACGGAACAAGCTAACGGTGCTGTTCTTCTCAACACTCCCGTTTTCCCCGGGTTTCTCTCGTATTTTCATCCCCTCTCCCGCCATGCTCCCGCTTAGTAATTTCTCCCATAAATCTCCTAAGTTTTGACAGTTATACAGAATCGTAATCGGCCTGATCAAGCTGTTTCGGTCATTCTGTGGCACAAAGTGAGGCACGCTCGCCCAGGAAACACCTGAAGCCAAGCGGAACCAAAGTTGATTGAAACAGTTTCTTGTAGGAGCAAAAAACATGATACCATCATGCTAGCAAAGCATTAGATGAGAGAATAAGATTGGGATGGGCTGGGGTGGCGGGGGAAGAAATCTCCTGTATTTCAATATTGACAGGTATGCAAGTTCACAACACACACACACACACACACACACACACACATGCTATGGACCATTTGGATTTAATTCTCCTGTATTTCAATATTGACAGGTATGCAAGTTCAACACACACACACACACACACACACACACACACACATGCTATGGACCATTTGGATTTAATACAGTTTTATTTTCATCTTGGACTCAAATATGCAAATATAGTTTGGGTTTTGGCTGTCAAACACCGCGTTCTTATATCTTTGGTATCCCTTGAATGTATTTTAAATGATACTACTTTTTCTGGTTCCCTAAAAATGAGTAAATCGTGCTAATGACTTAATTTTTTTTTTTCTCCTTGAGCTCTCCCTGGCATCTTACTTTTTAACTGGTGACTGTTAAAAAAAAAGAAAAAAGTATTACAGCAGCTGACAAAAGCAAAATTAACAAATAGTAGTATTTTAGAAAGTGTAACCAAATTGCGTGATCTCTATAGTTGATGTTTGAACTGGAATAAATGTGGTGGTTTTAGTGTGTTTTTGATCTCACCGTGACCCCTGAGGTCCATGGCGAGCACCCTGCATGTCACCCTGCTGGCGATGGCTGTCTGCATCACGGGAAAACAGAAAGCAGTTGCTGCTGTTGATCACTTAGTCGCTGTATTGTTGCTGTTTAATGACTGATCGGTTAATCAGCGTTTACTGACGGTGAATACAGCCCAGGACAGGGCGGAGTGTCCTCCTCCGTGCAGCAGAACCAGCAGAGGGCCGTCACGTCCTGCTTTGTAAACCCTAAAGACGTCCGTGCTGTCGGCTGGCCCCACGCTCACGTCTTCCATCTGGTCAAAGTACTCTCGCCACGATACCGGAGAGTAGTCCAACTTACGGCCAACGTCACTGGACGACATGTAGACACACACAGACACGCACACTGTATACTACACGCAAAAGTGTGCACATGTTACTGTAATGATTAGGATATACCACATACAAGTAACGGCATGGTTCTCACACATTTCTCAGAGGCTTCTTTGAATTTAGAAGTAATTACATCATTGTGGGAGGAGTCAACGAATCACAATTTGGCTGTGTCCCAAATTGCTCATTCGTTTGGAAATCATAGAGCTGATTATTTTCAGTTTTTATTGAATACATCTGTGCATTTTTTAGTGTTTATGTTGAGGCTCTATGGTGGACCAATTAAATTTCAGCCTTCACAGTTTAAAGGACCATACCATCCATTTTGCATGTTTGAGCCTAATACATTCAAATTTCATACATATGTAACGGTTACTGACAATCATTTCCCAAAGCATGCTACTGGAACGGTGAATTAAAAATGTTTTTCCTACCTTCCAGACCTCCATTGGTTTCAGTTCATTCTGCTATTAAAATCAACTTGTTGATACTTGAAACGTTCTTGGGATAGGTAATCCATCATCACCAACAAGACGTGTATTCAGGTTGTTTTTAGAAGATTTGTAATTTTAGCATTTAAGCTCAATAAAAAGCGTGGAGTGAATGTATGCCTCCACCAGGGAATATAGTCCCAAAAGAAGACCTGCATTTATGGAAAAATTTAAAGGACCGTGACTTCATAAGGCTGTGTAGCTATTAGCAGGAGAAACATGGATTTTTAAGGTGGGTGTATCACTTGAATATTTGATTTTGAAAGATTAAGAGATTTTGCTAAATATCAGGAAAGCTGAAATACAGTTTTATCCTTTGGGAAATGATTGTCAGTAACATAACATGTATGAAAATTGAATAAATTAGGTTCAAACATGCAAAATGGACAGTATGGTCCTTTAAAAAGAAACTGATAGTTTTCCCAAAACCTTAGATTAGTGATCTCACAGCTAATGCTAAAGCTAGGACACTGGTGATGCTCACGTTACGCTTCTGCATTCAACGTCAGCCTGATGTAGAATGTAATTCAGTAGCCAGATGTTGGCTATTGTTGATGGTTTCTACTTTGTCCTCACCTTTAGCTAAATTGCAGAGGGATTTTATTTTGAAAGGGTGATTCTATTCTGCACACATACTGTTGTGTCATCACAGGCACATTAGCTTCAGCATTAGCTCAGACCTCACTAAATGATGATTTTCCCATGAATTTGGGAAAACTACAATCTATTTTGGAGAAAATTTTCCATTGTCTTAGACTTTCTTGAATCAAGTGGAAAAATAGGAACTTTCTAGAGTCCATTTTTCTTTTTTTTCTTTAATTATAATTTTTATTTTTTTTTTTAGAAATTCTTTATTTTTGAATTGTTAGAATCAAGAATCTTCTACAAACAAGTAGCCAAAAGCTATACTGTATCACCAATGTCTTGCTGTTCATGAAGTTGCTAGCAGTCCGTAAAATGTGTGCTAGGCTAGCTGATTACATGTTCCAAACTCTAACTTCCTGTTCTGGAAGCAAATTTTCCTTTGCTATGATGACAGTTGAAGCAGAGGTAAACTGACAGTGAAGCATGCAGGTTTATGAACTCCTTCAGAGCCATTTATTGAAATGAGTTGTTGGGTTTTTCATCAATCCCTTTTCGATAAATCACCAAGACAATACAAAACTTTCCAAATCAAGCCAAAAAGATGAGCCAGATGATTATTTCTGAATCCACTCTAGCCCTTTGCCTGAAACTCAATCCTCCTCAGTTCCAGAGAAGGATGATAAAAGGCACAAAGTGAGGCTTCTGCTGTCATTAACCTGCATGGAAACTCCAGAAAAGATCTTCAGGTGTTTTGGAAAGGTGACTTACTGCTCCGGATCACAGTTCTCCTCCCACATGCTGCGTCTCAGCAGGCAGACGTCCAAACAGCTGGAGTGTGTCTGCAGTGTGCTTGTGTATGTGTGTGTGGGTGTGTTTGGCGATGAGCGTCTGTATGAAAGTGATGATGAAGCTGGTTTTCCAGCAGAAAGAGCTGCTCCTCTTCCTCTCAGTCACCTCCCTCGTCCATCGACCGAATAACACAGGAGCTGCAGAACTCCTGCTGTAAGCACAAGCACACAAACACAGGAAGACAATACCTAGTCAGCTGTTGCTGTCAGGTAGCATCTCAGCCTCAACATCCTATTGGTTCAGACAGCTGAAGTGGGCGTGGCATGCAAAGAGATGATCACAACTATCTTTCAGTTCTTCTAATTAAGAAGAACCTTATTAAGTATTGACAACCATAGTTGGCAATATGTTGGAGGAATTTTGTTATGAAGTACAAAATTTGTGTTGTAAATATTTTGAATATTGGCTCCAGTAGTGCTACAATTACTGTTTATTTAACTTTCGCTGTTAATTTTTATTTAAACATCACAATGGGAGAGCAAACAGGAAGTGTAACTCTGTATTGAGCAGCTCTGTTTGATGATTGGTTGATCTTAATCCTCTGAAGTCGAATGTAATTTTCTAATTTTACTTTTCATTGAATATGTCTTTCATTTGCCATCTAAAATATGTATAGAAAAATCCTTTGCCAGAGAAGACTACAAATTTGATTGATATATTCAATATTTCTGCCAATTTTCTACTGAAATATTTTTGATTGTAGAAGAAAACTCAGTAAACAAATTGATAGGGAATAAATCCTGGAAATAAAGGTTTAAAACTTATAGAAGAAAATTGCACATGAATTATTGAATCTAGAAAATTCTTTAAAAAAAAAAAAGATTCTTTAAAATTCTTCCACATGTCATNGAATTATTGAATCTAGAAAATTCTTTAAAAAAAAAAAAGATTCTTTAAAATTCTTCCACATGTCATGAGCTTCATTTTGATTTTCTTCATGAGGCAGCCTTTCAGACTTTTCTTGCTTTTTATATTTTTCAAATTTTATAAACTCTTGCTACAACTTTCTTGAATCAAATAGAAAATTAGAAACTTTCTAGAGTCAATATTTTTCACTTTTTAAAATATATTTTCTCAAAATATTTAACCTTTCTCAAACTATTTTTTGATTTTTTTTTTTTTTTTGAGAAAGAGAAAGGTTGAGAAAGATTTTGTTCTAGAAAATCTTTTATAGAGTTGTTACAATCAAGAAACTATGAGAAACAAGTAGCCAAAATCTGTTGTCTTGTTTTTTTTTAATGCTGCTTTTTAGTTGTAAATAAAAGCCAAATTCAATGGAAAATAAAATGAAAAATCCACTTTAGGCTATTAAAACTAAAATCAGGTGATTGAAAAAAGTCAAATATAGCAGATGATGCAACACTTAAGCCACAGTTAAGAGAATAACAAATGTAATAGCTGTAAAAAGTAATTAGCGAGCAGCTAGCAATCTCTCTCTCTCTCTCTCTCTCTCTCTCTCTCTCGCTTCCTCTCTCTCTCACACACACACACAGCCCTCAGGTGGCAATGACAGACAGTTTTAGAATCCAGCTTGTTGTGAAAGAGACAAAACTAAATGTCATTCATAAAAACACAATCTACACAATGTTACACAAATATTTATCGATCTACCTACCTATCTATCTACCTACCTACCTACCTATCTACCTATACCTACCTACCTACCTACCTACCTACCTACCTATCTACCTACCTACCTACCTACCTACCTATCTACCTATACCTATCTACCTACCTACCTACCTACCTACCTACCTATCTACCTATAACTACCTACCTACCTACCTATCTACCTATACCTACCTACCTACCTACATACCTACCTACCTATCTACCTGTACCTACCTACCTACCTATCTATCTACCTACCTACCTACCTGTACCATCTACCTACCTACCTATCTATCTACCTATACCTACCTACCTACCTACCTATCTATCTACCTACCTACCTACCTACCTACCTACCTACCTGTACCATCTACCTACCTACCTATCTATCTACCNCTACCTACCTACCTACCTATCTACCTATACCTACCTACCTACCTACCTACCTACAGTACCTACCTACCTACCTACCTACCTACCTACCTATCTATCTACCTATACCTACTACCTACCTACCTACCTACCTATACCTACCTACCTACCTACCTACCTAACTACCTACCTACCTACCTATACCTACTATCTACTTACCTACCTACCTACCTATCTATCTACCTATACCTACCTACCTACCTACCTACCTACCTACCTACCTACCTACCTAACTACCTACCTACCTACCTATACCTACTATCTACTTACCTACCTACCTACCTACCTACCTACCTAACTACCTACCTACCTACCTATACCTACTATCTACCTACCTACCTACCTACATATCTATCTGCCTATACCTATCTATCTATCTATCTATCTATCTATCTATCTATCTATCTATCTATCTATCTATCTATCTATATTCCTATTGTTCATACTTAGAAGAGAAGGAAAAAGAGAATGATGAGGGCAAAATCAAACAGATGAACAAAAAAGGTCAGGACACAAAGAAGGAGAACAAGAAAAAAAGATGACAAGGATGAAATGACAAGTGAGACTGAGTAGAAGGGGGGAATGAAGAAGATGGAAAAGATAAACAAGGAGGGCAAGGAGAAGGCAAAAAGGTTCCAGATGGAAGAATAAGGGAAGAAAAGAGGAGGAGGAAGAAGAAGAACAGGGATGATGCATGAGAAAGAGTGTACATGAGGATGAAAAGAACATGAAAAGAAGGAAAATGACTAACAGTAAAAACAAACAAAAGCTTGATTTTGTTTGTATGAGAAAGCATGATACATTAGCATGTTAAAGGTTAGCTTATTTTGCACTGAGCCTAAGCACAGCTTAACCCAGCAAAAGCTGAGCCTGACAAACTGAGCCTGTTTTCTGGTGACTCTACATTTTAGACAAGATTTTATTTTGAACAAACTGAAAGGAAGTTTCAAAGGCAAAGGTAAAAATACGCAAGGTTTGAGAAAGAAGAGGAGATGAAGAGGAATAAGAAGGAGGAATGGTGAAAGAGGATGCTGACAGAAACGCTCAGATGAGAAAAGGGAAGAATGAATGAGGAAGAGCAGACAAAAGAGGTCAAATGAATGTGAAGAAAGAGAAGGACTGATGAAGATGTAACAAGAATTTCTAAAATTTCTAAATTTCTAAATTTCCTCTTCATCTTCCTCTTCGGAAGATGAAGAGGAGTGTAAACGATGATGATGGCTCCATTTGTTTTCAGTTTGAATAAATAGACTCCCCCCCCCCCCCCCCCCCCCCCCCCCCCCCCCCCCCCCCCCCCCC
>VXCM01002157.1:51557-61697 GCA_014773175.1 Lucifuga dentata | reverse complement strand
CCCCCCCCCCCCCCTTCAGCAGACGGCTGCTCAGACAGCATGACGGGATTTCCACTGTCGACCGACCCAGACCGTGACCAGGTGTGACGAGAGAAAGAGCATAAAGACAGACGAAAGTCATTTAAAGAAGAGAAGGTATTGGATATGATATTTCTTATAGTATTGTTAATAATTGCTATGGTATTCCTGTAATAAACTTCTGTTTTATGTGGACGTCATGGTTAATTTCACATTTTTGTTTCTATTCCTGTAATATTTATATTCTGAGATCACCAACAATAGATTTATTATGCTATTTTGATATGACTAATATATTCCTATGATAGTTGTATAGCAACTTATACTGTCTGGTACTTCATACCGTTAAATGTACAATATTTGTTTCACCTACTGTATATTTTCAGCAAATATTTCTGTCTGAGATAGTTATTATAATGACTTTAACTAATGAATATAAAGGATATTTTTTTAACATGTAAAATGACAAAAATAGTAGTCTAGTGACTTAAAGTGTGCGTATGTGTGTATGTATGTCTTAGCTAATTGTTAACAATATAATTGAATGTCCATTGATATTTCTAATTGGATGTTATAAATATAAAGTGTCCTTAGAAATATAAATGTTTATTTCATTTTGAGGAAATAATTTCTTTTAATCAATTTATCATTTTCTACTGGCTTGATAAATATATTGGTATAATGATTATGATGATCATAATGATAATGATTCATGAAAGTACATATTATTATCTCCTTGCTCCAGCTTCCCAATCAGGTGCTGACCTGTGACCATTAAATTCTACAAACAATATTCTGGTTGTTCCTTCATAAGTTCTGGACAAACAGTCACTTCGCCATGGAAACCTCCTCAAACGTGTCCCAACACAGGAAGGATGCCGTCCAATTGCAAGGAGAGGCGGAGCTTGTGAATACCTTCAGTAACACAGATTCCAATGCCAACTGGGGGGTGGAGCCTAACTTCAACCTCAACCTGACATCGCCAAGCAGCCAACATCTGGCAGCAGAAACTCAGCATCATGAAGGGAGCAAAAAGGATGATAAGAATAAAGCTGGCAGGAAAACCAGGGTGCAAGGAGTGGTTACTATGGAAACCTCTAAGTCAGTGAGCACCCCCACAACCATCATGATGTCTCCAGGAATGACAGAAGATACACTGTGGCAAAAAAGCCAAAATCCATCAAAGTCATGCTCGCTGATGGCTGATGCATCAATGAACAGCAAAGTCAAGCAACGAGGGAGTTCACTAAACCTGAAACAGAGTCCAGAACTCAGCCCCCCAACGCACACACACAGCGCCATGGCAACAAGACCAAAACCACAACTGTTGGAGCAAACAGAAACCATTAGCATCCTTAAGACAGCCAAACTAGTCAAAACACAAATGCCCAGAGCAGAATCCATGAGTGTCTCCAAAACTAACACTGCACAGAAGATAGAAGTACCAACTGAGACCACAACAAAAATATTGGAAGATTCTGCAGTGAGTCCAAGAATGCTAGCAAACAGAAAAGAAAATGGTGAAAAAGAAACTGCTTCTGTTCATAGGCCTGAGACAGAACAGGTCGGCCATGACTCTGGTCACGGTGCTGAGAAATCATCTCTAGGTCCAAAATCTCCAAGCCAGAGGGCTAAAAAGATGCTAAACATCAAACCACCTCAGCTGAGTTCTCTGAGTCCTAAACCGCTCACGCAGAGAAAAGCTGCTAGAAACAGTCATGCATCAGGGTCCGACGGCAGTCAGGGTGGTAAAGACTTCAATGGTCCTGAACAGAAAACCAGTTCCAAAGATGGGTCAATTTCTAAAGCCAGAACAGGGTCCAAGGACAGCCTGGACTCTAAAACTGGCTCTGATTCAAAAGCCAGTTTGGGATCAAAGGACAGCCTGGACATGAAAACCAGGTCTGATTCCAAACCCAGCCCCAATTCTAAAACTGGGATGGGGTCCAAAGATAGTCTGGATATTAAAAGTGGTTCTGCTTCCAAAGCCAGCTTGGGTACAAAGGACAGCTTAGTTTCTGGGTCCCATTCTAAACCCAATTCAAAATGTAAAGTTGGGAAGCGATCTAAAGACAACCTTGATTCTCGTTTCACATCTGAAATTAAAAGAAGCCCTGGTTCTAAAAAGAGTCCTGATTCTACGATCCTTACACGTTCCAAGTGTGCTGTGGGGTCAAAGGACAGCCTAGATTCCGAGACCAGTAATGCTTGTTTCCTGCTTCCAGGTTCTGGTTCTCTGACCACCTCCAGCCCAAACACCAGAACCACTGTTGCCTTGACAACAGGAGAATCCGCAACAGAGCCTGCAACAGTGGGATCTGTTGCTATAGAAACAAATCCCAGCAGCACACCCCCAAATAATAATCTGACAAGGGGTCTCACCTTTGACACCATCACCAGGATAACGCCAAAAATGGAAGGTGCCATCAAGGAAGATAATTTGAGTGTAGCAGAGTCAAAAATGGCTGCTTTATCCCAGGGAGATGTGTCAGGAGATACGAAGATACCTGGGACCCCGCCAAGCAAACCACGTCACCTGGGAGACGTAAATGCCATCACCTCTGGCAACACCATCCTGCTGTGTGAGGAAAGCAGGAAAGATGAGAGGAAAAAGCAGGAGAAGGTTAAACGGAAAGACAGCCTGCAGAGTATTTCTCTCTCTTCCACTCCTTCCTCTCCTCTCTGTCATCTTCCTCCTCCTTCTTCAGCTCATCCATTGAGCTCCGGGACGGTCAGGGAGGTAGCTACAATGACCAACCTCAGCAAGAGGCTCCACCAGCAAAGACCAGAGTGGAGAGAGGTTGGCATCCAGGCAGAAGTTGAGATGGTTGAGTGCTCGGTCTCCACCAGCCCCAGTCTGCACCGGTTCACTCCTCCCTCCTCCCTCATTGGCTCTCCCAGCTGTCAGTCAGCCAACTTGACCTTGTCGACCATCCCTTCCGTGTGCTGCATTCCTGCCGGCCAGCCACCCTTCCAGCACGTCTGCAAGATTGACACTGAGCTGTGCAGCCAGTCGGTGGTTCCCTCAGTTGTGACTGACAAGGCGAATTCCCTCCCTGCCTGTCTGCGTACATTCAGCTTCCAGCGAAGCCCTGACCTCGCATCAGAGCCGAGACTCAGGCATAACCAGGACAGAGGCATGAGCGCTGAGAGCATTTCAGAGGAGGAAGACAAGGGTACAGGCAATGTTGCGAGGGAGGAAGAGGAAAATGAGGAAGGACGTAAGGCGAAAATGGAGAAGCCACAGGAAGTGGTGTGGGATGAGCAGGGCATGACCTGGGAGGTGTACGGTGCCTCAGTGGACCTGGAGTCTCTGGGTACAGCTATCCAGTCTCACCTGCAGTCAAAGATTCAGGAACAGGAGAAACACATCAGGACTCTGCAGATGTCTGTCTGCTCTGACAGCAGCCTCAGAGGGAGGAAGGTGAAGAAGAAGAAGAGGAAGAGGAGAGGAGGGATTCTGGAATGCTGCTGGAAGGTGCCTGCTGTGGCAGACTGAGGCTAGACCAGCAAGGCTGAACCTAAAACATAAATACTCCTAAAGGAGGGGTTTACACTGTAGCATAAAGGCACATTTCACCATTTTCAGCACCTCACCTTACATATTTCATTCTTTGTAGTGAGGAATTGTCATTTAATTCTCTTTTTTTTCTAATAACATGTGAATGCATTTCACAGGAGAAATCAGAATCAGGGCGGTAGCCAGGATTCTGGAAATACTGAGGTCATAATTCAATATTTAAATTTCCTGCAACACAGCTGGTCAAAATTTATGGCATGTCAGAAATCCATAAGATTATCAAACGTCTCAGTCATGGATTATTTACAATTACTTACTTTTAGTTGTGCTACTGCTGCTAGTACTAGCACCTTTAGCTTTAATATTCCATCGCTAATACTACTCCATACAGTCACACTGGAGTCTCATCAAAGCAACACTACAGCTTAAAGGACCATACTGGTGATTCTACATGTTTGAGCCCAATACTACCCATGTACATATAATGTTACCGCCAACCATTTTCCAATTTATAAAAGTTTAGTTTTAACCAAGTCTCCTAATCTTTCAAAATCAAATAGGTGATAGATCCATCTTAAAAATCAATGTTTGACCTGCTGCCACTTCTGCTTGAGTGTAAAATGCACCATCATTTTAATTTCTCAGTAATGTAACATGCTGTATTATTGGGCTCAAACATGCACAATCACCGGTATGCTCCTTTAAAGAACCATATTGTGCATGTTTAAGCAATATATACAATCCACATACACATTACATTACTGAGAACTATTTCCCAAAATATACTACTTTCATTGTAAATTTTAGATTGTTTTTCCTACCTTCCAGAATATCATTGGCTTCAGTTCATGCAGTACGATATAAAAATCAACTTGTAGAGACTTGAAACATGCATGAGATGAATAATCCATCACAGCAAACAACATGACTATTAGTTGTTGTTGTTTTTTTTGTTTTTTTTTGCCAATTTAACTTTATTTAACTGATCCAACATGAAGCTGCAGGGAAGACGATGTATGTCTCCACCAGGGAATATATCAACAGAAGATGAGAAATTCCAAGGAATTAAAACAACTGTGCCTTCTACAATCGTGCAAAACTGAATTTTAAGGTGTGTGTATCACCTGAACATTTTATTTTGAAGGATTAGGGGATTTGAAAAAATAACAGTAAAAATACAGTTTTAAGTTTAGCAAATTGATTGTCAGCAACGTAACATGTATGCCGGTTGTATATATTTGGCTCAAACACGCACAGTCACTGCTATGGTCCTTTAAACAAAGAACAGACAAATAATGATTAGCTAAATGCAGCGTTATACTTCTATTTCATCCATTTCAGGTTACTAACAGTTCAATTTCTTTTTTGATAACTCCAGTTTTGTGTATTTCATTCTGTAATACTTCATATTCTGTGTATTTTATGCTGTAATAATTCATATTCTGTATTCTGTATATTTGTTCAGAACTCAGCAATACTTTCAGGTCAGTTTTAAATGTGATGTTTGTTGAAGTAGATTGAGAATGACTCTGCTCTTCTTTGGTTGTTAATATTTCATCCACTTCCTTTTATTGAAAGGCCCACAAAGCACTCAAGCATTTAGGAACCCAGAAATCGTGTTTATCAAAGTAAAACTGCATTGTTTCTCAGATAGAAAACTTCTTCCCTTCCCTTCTTCTAAGACAATAAGACTTGACGACCATATGTTGTGTTTGCAGCGTCTGGCTGATGAATTGTGATTGGGGCATTGGAAGAAATTCTGAAGCATGAAGATCAAGAATAAAGGCCTGACACATCTCACCTTTATGTTTACATTTTTATATATTCAGAGGTTCCAACACATATCACCACTAATAGGTCAAAGTCAATTTATGGACTCTCAAAAATGATCCAATAAGCTCTTCAATAAACTGTTACAATTCTCATGTTAATGAAAACCTCATATAAGTATGGAATACCCATTGTGCCAAAATTAAAAATAAAAGTATAAATTAAAAAAAAAAGTGGAAATATAAAGAGGAATAAATAAAAGAATAAATAAATGTGGAAATATCAAGACAAATTAAAAACAAAAAATAATTATGAGGATTTTTATTCATTTTCACATTTATTTATTCATTTATTTCTGTGTGTGTGTATATATATATATATATGTATATATACTGTATATTTTAATATATATTTATTCATTCTCATCTGCCCATCACTACCATTCAGATAAAGAATTCTAACTAAGCGTAGAAAGTTATCTCCATTAATATTTTATCCCTGAAACATCTGAATGGTAGCAATGGGCAGAAGAAGCCTCATGAAGTGATGAGACTTCTCCCTCATTGTGTCAGGAAAAGAGTTGACGCTTCAGAGCTTTGAATAGCTGTCACCAAATTAATGAGATTTTTTTCAAGAAAGTAGCTGCTTAGATTTAGAACATATGGTCGACTGATTAAAATAATTCTATAATAATAATAAATTAATAATAACTTTTTCAACATTTTTGGAGCTCCGCCAGCAGCTCGCTGTGTTGGAGGCAGGCAGCGAGCCAGGTAGGAAGGAAGGCCCGCCCACAGCCAGGTAATTGGCAGCTTGGTCCACAAGAATATATACGGAAAACCATACGGAAATAAATATAAAAATAAATAAACTATAGAAAAATAAATAGAATTTTTTTTTAAATATAAGGAAATAAATACAGAAATTTAAATGGGAAAAATAAATATTACAGAAATAAATAAATACAGAAATGACTAAATAAATATATACATAAGTAAATGAACAAGTAAATGTGAAAATAAATAAAAATGCTCATTATTATTTTATGCATTTTTTATTTTTTTTTCTTTATACTTCCACATTTATTTATTTATTCTTTTATTTATTCCTCTTTATAGTTCCACATTTATTTATTTATTATTTTATTTATTGTATTTAGTTTTAATTTTGGCACAATAGGTATTCCAGACAAATAATCTGAAGTAAAACACAGGCAACTTCTGTGCATAAATTCCAAATATCAATAAAGGATTAATGGTACCATTACATAAGTATTTATGCTTCAGCTGAGAATCTGTAGCGCTCACAGAGAACATGGTCAGAAAAAGCCAACGGAATCTGTTCTGTCTCTAAACTCTCTCTCTCTCTCTCTGAAGTGAACCTCGCACAATTCCAGCACCCAAATCAATGGGATCTGGAAAGAATGGTGACGCCATTTCCAAAAGAGTTGATTATAGTGAAAGGGTGGAGCTTTTTAGTCGGTTTCAAGCCGAAACTCTCAACAAAACCTGGTCCCGAGCAGGTTATGTCTGCAGCATGAGTTGCCATTGTGATCCAGCCAGGTTAAAAGAGAGCCACCTTCGTGATACTGAAAACCCTGGCTTTAGGCTCAACATACCTCGCTAACCCACTAATCTGGCTTCGTGGTACAGCCCGCTTATGAGCTTCTCCTCTATTGTTTTGTCGCTTGTGTTTATGTCACATATAGCTGTTCTGTAATTGGCTCTGTATATAAATGTCATGAGAGACGGGGCAAAGTTGAAATTTGAGTTGAGTGAATGTCACTCCTGGCTGTGCCAACATCAGGCTCAGTGATAGCTGCATGGTTTCCATTATGGCAACTACAGAGTCCAGAGAAAAGAGCGGGACAGGAGCGCATTATTTGCTGCTTTCAACCTGCCTGTTGATTTATTTACAACAGAATAACTTCCTCAAAAGTCAAATGTCTCAGGTAAAGTACAGCATTAAGAAGGCAGACAGCATGTAGAAAGGTGGAGAGACATAGAAGTACAGAGAGAGAGAGAGAGAGAGAAAGAGATTGAGCATTCCTTCCTGTTGAGGTTGCAGCCAAAATCCTGTCCAGCGTTGACGTGGGAAATCCTCCGATTCTGATTGGCCATCCCGGACTCAGTTTAAATCCCCTCCAGCCGAGCCTCCTTAGATCTCCTCAGCCCCAGCTGCTGCCAGAGCCCGGACACCCGGACACCCGTTACCCTGGAGACGGGACAGGCGGGAAAACCAGCAGGAAAAGGAACTAAGAAACGGTCAGTTTTTACAACCGCCATTTTGTTTTCCTGTTTGCTACCATTAATTGTTTTCTTAAACTGGCATCCGCAAAGCACCATTCCTCCTTCATCATGATTTTATAGTGGAATTACATGACAGTTTAAAAGTCTTTAATGGTTCTTAATATTACATCGTGTATGGGTGTATGTGTGTGCGTGCGTGTGTGTAAGCACATTAAGCTAAACTGCTAAATAAAGTTTGATAACAGACTGATACATAATGTTGATTTTTACTTGGCAAGAAGAGTTGCTTAATAAATTCTTATTATTTCATTTTGTGTCTTTATATCTAAAAAATAGTCTAGAATAACTTTGAAAATCAGCAATTATTTCTGAACATGCAGGGAAATGCCCAACTTCAGTGACTCCCCATTTTTCAATAGACTGTTCTCAATGTTTCAGTTTTACTGTAATAACTTTTAAAGATTATTCCTAATTTTTGTTTTTTTTTTTTTTTTNTTTTTTTTTTTTTTTTGGTCATTCCAAACTTTCCCAAGAAAATTCACATTTTCCAGCTTCAATATTATCTATCTGTCTATTCTTACCTTTTTTTCTCAGGCTTGACACTTTCCACTTTTTAATTTTTTTAATTTTTTTTTTTTTTTTAGGGTTATTGCCAACTTTTTGCAGCAATTCCTTACTTTTCCAGCTTTTCGAGGTCAATGGGTGTCGCAGAGTTTCCCCACTCCTTAAAAATAAAAGAAAGAAGGAAAAAAGAGGAAAAAAAAGGGGGGAAAAAAGAAAATAAGGAAAAAGAAAAAAGGGGGAAAGAAAAGAGAAAAAAATGGGGGAAAAAAAGAAGATAAATAAATAAATAAATAAAATGCTGTGGGTGCATAAGTTTGATGGTTTTAATTGTCAGAGTGACTATGCTGGGTGATTTTAGGAGAAATTCTTGCGTTATCATGTCCTAAGGTGACTGAGCCTCATGTAACGGAGAGGAGGAGCACTGCTGTGGGAGTGGACGGCTATTTGTGGAATATACATACACATACAGAAACTAGAGTCTGTCACATGAGCTCACACACACACACACACACACACACACACACATGGATGAGGGACGACAAGGNCTGTCACATGAGCTCACACACACACACACACACACACACACACACATGGATGAGGGACGACAAGGTTGAAAGAAAATCAAGAATGAGGAAGAGGAGGAGAGAATAATCTTCATTAATGTCAGCCAGCTCGAAGGATTAAACTCCAACTTGTTGCCACCAGATGACTCTCTCTCTCTTCTTCATCCTGTTATTCACTTCAAAAATATAAAAGTGAACTGTAATCCTGGCCTCATTAAAAATGCTGTTTATTAGATTTTTTTTTTTTTTTTTTCCAGAAGTATTTGAAGACCTCCTGTTACCTGTCCGGTCAGGTGTTTCATCTTTTAAAACCTGCTCTGAGTTCAGCTGTTCAGGACTTTCATCATGTCTCCTAAAGTTCTGCTGAATCTTCTGCGTTGTGGTCGCGCCGCCATCACCAGACAGGCGCTGCTCACCGCACGCTCCACACCGGAAACGCCCACGGCTTCTGGGCAGGTGAATCCATGAAGTATATGGCAGAAGGTGACATAAACAATAAAACCAGAGAAAACGTGGTGATGTGTTTACTGCCCTATTTTCTGTCTTTATAACAGGTAGGCGGAGCTTTGCTCGGGTTGGTGGGTGTGCGGCAAGCCAGCGGAGCAGTCCGGTTTAACGGTGACAGCAGCGGGCGGCCAGTGACCTGGGAGTCATTTGGTAGCTGGGACAACAGGATAGAAGAACCAATACTACTGCCCTCTAGTGTCAAATATGGAAAGCCCATCCCACAGGTGACTGGGAGGGAGGGGCAATGGATTAACCCCGTCAGATCCACCCCTTTTTTTTAATGTAATTTTCACCAATTTTGCCATACCCAAATATAAAAGCTTATAAATCACAAACTTTAATGCAAAAATGCATATATGTGGCCTCATTTGATAGCAAACATATTGTAGTTTCTGAAAATGCTAACATTTTGTATGGGCTTCAAATAGACCATATACTACATCAGCTCAAATATGGTGAAAAATTCATTTTTTTTATTCTCGTTTTTTGTGAGTCATATTTGAACATGAATATCTAGGCTATACTAACTGTTAGCTTTATGAAAATCACCACATATATTTTATATTCTGTCAACAATTAGTTTATAAAATTGTAGACCTCTTGGTCAAACTGTGTAGGAGTAGAGAGTTTTAAAGAACCATACCACCATTTTGCTTGTTTGAGCCTAATATATTCAATTTTCATACACATAACGTCACTGACAATCATTTCCCATAGCATACTACTGGAACGGTGAATTAAAAATGTTTTTCCTACCTTCCAGCCCTCCATTGGTTTCAGTTCATTCTGGTACACTATTAAAATCAACTTGTTGATACTTGAAACGTTCTTGGGATAGGTATTCAGGTTTTTTTTTAGAAGTTATGTAATTTTAGTGTTTAAGCTCAATAAAAAGCGTGGAGTGAATGTATGCCTCCACCAGGGAATATAGTCCCAAAAGAAGACCTGC
>VXCM01002157.1:2873-45964 GCA_014773175.1 Lucifuga dentata | reverse complement strand
ATATATATATATATATATATATATATATATATGACTAATGATAAAATTAAATGGATAACTTTGCTAATTGATTTCAGAGACTGCAGCACAACAGGATTTATAATTTTTCAGCAGTAACATTATTTTTTCCATAAACTGCTGGTCATGACTTTGTGTATTAAATGTACAAGAAATCTAATTTCAGATAAAATGTTTGTGTTTTGCTTCCAAATATTCACCAAATATGGTCCATGTTCCTTCTGTTCATTGGATTTATTCTGAAACAAATGTCAGAAAATGGATTTTAATTTCAGAAAATGAACTTCTCCGCAAAAATTTAATTTAATACCTGCTGTGATTGATATCATTTAGCACAATCCAGCCAAACAGTCCTGTAGTGTAACTTTAATTTAGTTAGCATTTATTACTAAGTTTATTTAATCTTACAGTATTCAGCCATGCTTTTTTGTTTCCATTTGGCTGGAACGGAAAAATCCGATTTCCGAGGTACCTCAAACGCAGCATGGGCCAGGATTGATTCCGGTGAGTTAAGTGCAGGTTTGTTTTAACGAGATAACATGAAATGTCATTATAACAACGTTTCGTGTCTTAACGTGATAATTTCCTATCTCGTTGTAACCCAAAACGTTTTTTTTAGTTTGTGCAATAATGAGAAAGTTTGTTGTTAAAACAAGATATGCTGGTATGTAAAACAAGAAAAGTTTGTTTTAAACGGAGTACTTTAGTACGGAAGCCCTGAGCTGACATAGTGGAGAAAAAATATCGCTGTAGTTTCTCGTTATAACGAGAAAATTTCGCGTTTTAACGTGATCATTTTCTCGTTATAACGTGATACGTTTCTCGTTTTACGTGATAAGATTCTCGTTATAACGTAATCGGTTTACGGTAAAACGTAATGACTTCCTGGCGGGATGCTTGCGCCTCGTTACCGGAGGCTGGAGATGAAGAGGCGCACGGAGGATTTGTACACTTTACTAAGAAGTCGGGATCTACCGGAGGAATGCATTTCCAAATTTTGGAATGACAAAGTAAGTTACTTCATGACAAATCAACGATATAAATTCTACGTTGTCTTCACGTACTTACTGATTGCACAGCTAACTCGCTAGCAATTAGGCTAACATTAGCTTACATGCAACATTAGTCTATCACTTCGTAAGTGTATAATGTTAATGTTAAATATAATATAATGTGATATTTTGACTCACAAAATCATGCAAATTCAAAGTATTTTCTAGAAGGTAACAACGTGTGTGTGTGTGGGAGGGGATCCAATCATTCCTCATTTGTAAGCTTAATAGATCTTTTCAAAGCAGACCTTACACCTTACAAATCGCAAATGAAGCTGCGGATATTAATATTTACATGTTATGGTGTGTTAATAAAGGAGTTTTCCATCTGCAGTAATAATGGCTACACGATAAAGACCCAGAATATACGCTGTTATCCTCCTTTAATCATTAACATAGTCAGCATATTTACTGTGAAAAGATCTGGTAATGCTTTTATTAGGGAAACATCCAAAAGGTCTTTAGCAACGCTGATCATTGCTGGCCTTGAAGGACCATACCGGTGATTTTGTGTGTTTCAGCCCAATAGATGCAAGCTAAATTACTCACGACTATTTTCCAAAATATGCCACTTTAGCAGTAAATACCAGAAGACTCCCATATGTTTTAGGTCATTCTAGTATGCTGCAAAAAAGCAACCTGTAGAGACTGGAAATGTTCTGGAGATAGGTAATCCATCACCTTGAACAACATGTCAGTTACATTTTCTTGTCAAAGTTGCTTAGTTTAACCAATCCAACATGGAGCTACATGGAAGGAAATGTGTGACTCCGCCAGGAAATATAGTGCCAGGAGAAAACTGCTTTTGTTGAGAAATTAAAACATTGTGTGTAGGTGTTAGCAGGCTAAACGTTATATTTTAAGGTGAGTGTATCACAAGAACATTTAATTAATAAAGTAGGGGATTTGGCAAACTAACACAAAACTAGAATACTGTTTTTTTGTTTTGGAAAATGGTTGGCAGTAATGTAGCATGCATGCAGGTCATATTTAATGGGCTCAAACAAGCAGAATCACTGGCATGGTCCTTTAATGAGCAGCCTTGACTTTTTCAGGCTCTTTTAAAGTATGTTGTTGAAACGTGAAAAGGAGCTTGTTATAATGAGAAACTTAGCTTTTTATTTTATTTTTTATTTTTTTATGGTCATGTTGATATCAATATTACTGTATTTATTACATAGTGATGCAGTACTAAATATGGCCACTAGGGGAAGCTGCTGCAAGGCACAACAGGTGACCATGAGTTCTACACTTTATTCAGTCACACAGGCATACTTTGTTGTTTCACGATTCTTGTGGGGACTGTCACAGAGAGCAGTCATTTTTAATTTAAATCTAACTTTAGTCCTAAATACCTGTGCACACCAAATCAGTTATTTATAATTAAAAATATAAAGTTTGGGTGGTGATACTGTTTGTAAATTCTGTTGCGTTTACAAACAGCTAAGACCAAAATGGTTTCAGAACAGGCTCAGTTTATTAAATTTTACACGTCAAAGCTCCGTATGAATGAAACCGAACCTGCTGGAGAGACACTGAAAATGTTTCCCTGAGGAGACGTGACCTATAGACGTGTGTGCTTTTCACACTTTTTTCTACCTTTCACAAGGCACAGCATTACCACTGCTCGAGGACTTTGTATCTGAAGGCACAAGTAAAAGGTTTTAAAAAAAAAAATGCAAATTAAAAAATTAAGTAGCCTTAAAAGTGAACCGTTAAACTTGTCTAAATGATGCTGGTCCCCACAACACCAGGGATGTAAAACGTGACACACACTTACACTAGGGGTTTCATAAACATAGATTTTTACCAGTCATAGTAGATGAGAGGCACTTTGAAAACCAGATGCTTAAAGATGCTTTTGCAGTGTGAAAGTTTTCAATTTCTAATAATTTTGAATATACTGCAAAGCTAAAGAAATATGTTGATATATCAGTTTTACCAATTCAAAGCTTTCGATGCTGCAGAAATCTTTTTTTTTTTTCATGAATAGGTGAGTATCAAGAACTGCTTTTACTTGTAGACCAGCTGACTAACTTACATGCAGAGAGAGGGAGGCCACTGCCCTCCTGCCTACAAGCCTTGTCAACCTTCAGTCATAAAACTGGGCTTAACACACCCATTAGACACTGAACAAACGGCGCTCTCTCACACACATTGATCCCTGAAGTTTGTAGCTACACACTCCTGATCGCTGAGCTGTCCTGTGGTTTTTTTTGAATGTCTGT
This sequence comes from Lucifuga dentata, assembly GCA_014773175.1. Lineage (NCBI taxonomy): Eukaryota > Metazoa > Chordata > Actinopteri > Ophidiiformes > Bythitidae > Lucifuga > Lucifuga dentata. Next base: position 42,666 of record VXCM01002157.1, on the reverse strand, counting down.
TAGCAGCTGTTTTCTTGTGTTTCAGAGGAAGGTTTGGGGTGAGAAGACACTTTTATTCTTATTAGTTACCCAGTTTTACAGTTTTGTCATCTAAAATTTGCTGTTCAGATAATTCTGATGGCTAGACAAGATCAGTTCATCAGTGGTGGTTGTGGAATAATGTTGATGCCTTGAGTTGTGCTTGATATATTTAGTATATTTGGACTTTTTAAGCATCGGCAAAGCAGAACATGTGCTGATGGTTCTGTAGAAGATGTATAATTTACAGGTAAACCTTTCTTCAGTGTTTCCTGTGCAGGAGTAGAGGTAGAAGATGTCAGAAAGCTGTGTGACAATGGAGACTGAGCTGAATGGACCCCCAAAACTCCAGGTACCTATCTTTCTTCCTTATCTAGAATCTCAGATTTGTTAGGACAGATATTTCTGTTGTTCATTCAGAACCTGGCACCTTTCTGCCTGGAGCAGAAATCCTGGAACAGCAGTTCCCAGATAATATTCCTGGATGGGATTTTGGTATTCTCCCATAAGCCAATCAGCATGTCTGTCACTGGATTTTGATCCAGATTTTTAAAACGAGGAATTTCGAGGATGATTAAGCTTTGGTAGAGGCTTAAGATCGCTTTCTGGTTTAGTTCTTGTTTTGGAGGTATTGAACTGTTTTCCAGTCTGCAGGTCCAGGTCAGCAACGCCACGGCGCCACCGTCAGTTTCCATAACATCAACTACACGGTGAAACAGGGGGGCGGCTGTCTGTGTTGGAGGAAGCCGGTGGTCAAAAACATCCTCATCGANGGTGAAACAGGGGGGCGGCTGTCTGTGTTGGAGGAAGCCGGTGGTCAAAAACATCCTCATCGACCTCAAGTGAGTTCGCGTCAGTTTGCAAAACTCCGGATCGGGATCAGGACTCAGAATGGGCCATCGGGCTGTTTGAACGGATGAGTGGGCTTTCATAAAATAAGTCCCGGTAATTACTGCAAAAGTGTAAAATCATCAGAAGAACGTCGGCCTCTAGTGGCTACATGCTGCATTTACATTGTCAGCGACTGTGTTAGCTTTGGTGGAAAACTTGCCAATGTGGCACAAAACAGGAAGAGAGAGAAAAGGCTGAAAAAGATGGAGATAAATTGTGATATCGGTTGTTTCCCACTTTAGCCAAAATCATAACAGGTTTGGTGACTGTGTGCAGCTTCTTTTTTAAGCTGATCAGAACCAGAACTACTGGAAATGCCACATAGCTTAGACCTGCTAATGTTACGCTGTATGTCCTGTTAGCGGATGCTGGCTCCCCAATGGCTAGGTCTCGCTCATACTATGTTAGCTTTGGGCCCTGTTAGCCAATGTTAGGTTGCCTGGTTTGGTTGTGCCATTGCTAAGATATGTTTTTGCCCTTTTAGCAATGATTGAGTACAGCTAGCTTAGCCTTGCTAATGCTCTGTTAGCTTTGTGTCCTTTAAGTCAGTGGATTGCTGCTGATTTGTCTCTGTTATGCTTTTGACCTTTAGCCAGCGATGGATATCGCTGGCTTAGCCTTGCTAATGCTATGTTAGCCTTGTGCTCTGTTAGCCAGTGGTAGGTTGCTACTGGTTTGGTTGTGTCATTGCTATGGTATGTTTTTGCCCTTTTAGTAATGATTGAATACAGCTAGCTTAGCCTTGCTAATGCTGTGTTAGCTTTGTGTCCTTTAAGTCAGTGTTGGATTGCTGCTGATTTGTCTCTGTTAACGCTATGTTATGCTTTTGACCTTTAGCCGGTGATGGAATATCTCTGGCTTAGCCTCGCTAATGCCTTGTGCACTGTTAGCCAGTGTTGGATTGCTCTGGTTTGGCTTTGTCATGCATTGCTATGAGTTTGCCCTTTTAGCTAATTATGGAATACTGCTGGCTTAGCCTCACCAGTGCTATGTTAGCTTTGTGTCCTGTTAGCCAGTGTTGGGTTGCTGCTGGTTTGACTTTGTCAGTGCTATGTTATGTTTTTGCCCTTTTAGCTAGTGAATACTATGCTTCTAGTGTGTCTTTGTGCCCTGTTAGCTGATGTTGGATTGCTGATAATTTAGCATTGCTAATGCTAGGTTAGCTTTCATGCCCTGTGAGCCAGTGTTGGATTTCTGGTAGCTTAGCCTTGCTATTGCTATGTTAGTTTTGTGCCCTGTTAGCTCACACGGGTAAACTTGTGAGCAAACTTTGAGAAGAAAATACACTTTAATCGGCAGCAGATGCTACCTGGCACCCCAGTATCCTTCACTGGGACACACCCCCTACCTGCAAATCAGATCCCAGCATGTTGATACAGGATCACTTATTAATCACGAGGAATGCCACGACTGGAAGTTTTTCCCAATGATGGCTGCTTGCACTCCAGCTTTCATTCACGGTATCAGTGTGCGCAGTGTGTGATTCCACACACACACGTTTTACCCATTGTTTCAAATGCACACATGAACAAACGCACACGCTGTGAGTACGAATGGGTTTTGTGCTTGCTTGTCTACGTGCTGACAGTAGCACACCTGCAAGTTCAACGTGACCCAATCAAAGGCTGACTAGATCAAACACACACACACACACACACACACACACACACACACTAAAAGGAAGGAAGTTTGCTTTGTGGGGAGTCTCAGCAGTTGCTGTGGTTTCCTCTTTTCTCTCAGTTGCACATACAAACACACACTCATGGAATAATGAAAACATAAAGTTACTCTCAGCGTAAAGCAACAAACACACTCAAGCACACACACTGGCAGGAAGCTGAGCCGCCTTGATTCCTTTTGAAGTCTATTTAGAGAGAAAGCGTGTAAAGCTTTGCCGAGAGCTGAATTCTGGGACGTCACATTTTCTGCTGCACGTGTGTTCCTTCGTTAGGACCTGACCGCCGCCTCGTTTCTTAAGCCAGCCTTGGAGTGACGGTGCAGGATACAAGCAACAGATGAACTTTGACTTCGCCTTGCGCTGGAGATAACACTCTCACTCTTTGTGTGACATTTACAATACTTGCAAGTCTCAGTTATTTTAGAATACAGCAGGAGTGCCCTCCACACACACGCACACACTTGTGACAGTCATTTCACGTGGCTCATTTAGCTCGACTGTAATTTCAGCTTGACAGCATCTTGCTGCATCTTATCTTATTTGCTGTTGTACATCTTCCGGTAACGTTTCATCGTTTTCATGTCTTTGTAATCTCTCTGCTGTCCCACCTGTCAAACCCAGCCGTTCCAGGAGAGGAGATCTTTCTTTGAGCTTTTCTTCCATGTTTTTTTTTTTTTCCCTGAAATGAAAAGCGTGTTTAGGGAGTTTCTTCTCGTCTTCTCAAAGAGCTTAGGCTGGGTCGGGATTTGAGTGCATATTACAGCAGAAAATGTGTGTATCGTAATTTTCCTACATACTGTCTTGTACTCACTACGTTAGGATGATTATTGAGTTTGGGAAAAAATACTGACACCTGTAATTTGTAATGTTAAAAAAAAAATTGGTATATTTGAACCCCATGTTTTGATGGAACATACAGTAAAGTACCGTAAAAGAGTAAGAGTTTAATCTCCAAAGCCTTTGATAATGCTTTATCATTAAATGATCAATCTTCTTTTATGGATCCTGTAGTATGAAAACGAACGAAGTGGTGAAAAGTTCAGTTGGTCAAAGTGCAGCACGTGTGTGTGTGCGTGTTTTCAGTATTTTTTTGTAGAGTGTGTGTAATCATTAAACAGTCTCTGTCAGAGTTGAAAGGTGTATGACCCGTACGTTCGCTCTGAGCATGCTCAGATGCTCAGAGCACTTTTACTACTGTCATTAAAAGACCACCATTTTGCATGTTTGAGCCTAATATATTCAGTTTTCATACATGTAATGTTACTGACAATCATTTTCCAAAGGATAAAACCATATTTCAGCTTTCCTGATATTTTGCAAAATCTCTTAATCTTTCAAAATCAAATATTCAAGTGATACACCCACCTTAAAAATCCATGTTTCTCCTGCTAATAGTTACACAGCCTTATGAAGTCATGGTCCTTTAAATTTTTCCATAAACACAGGGACTATATTCCCTGGCGGAGACATACAGCATACATGCTTTTTATTGCACTTAAACGCTAAAATTACGTAACTTCTAAAAAAAAAAACCTGAATACACGTCTTGTTGGTGATGATGGATTACCTATCCCAAGAACGTTTACAGTATCAACAAGTTGATTTTAATAGCAGAATGAACTGAAACCAATGGAGGTCTGGAAGGTAGGAAAAACATTTTTAATTCACCGTTCCAGTTTTATCCTTTGGGAAATGATTGTCAGTAACGTTACATGGATGAAAATTGAATATATTAGGCTCAAACATGCAAAATGGGTGGTATGGTCCTTTAAGTTGGGAATAATCATATATACATAACCACATATGCATCCAGTTTCACAAATTCTAACGCTTATTCATCCTTTATCCAGAAGTGGGAAGTTAAACATTTCACTGTATACATGAATATGCAAAGCTTTTCATTTTTTTCTCCCTTCTCATATTAAACAGGTTAAAAGCATTAGAACTGGGCTTTTATCTTCCTGTTTTCTTTCTCTTTTGGTTATTTGTGGCTTTATGTACAATAGAAAGGTTGAAATCTAATATATTCTCATTCTTCTGTGAGTTGGATTTAATAGAACTTTTTTTTATCTGTAATTTGAGAGTGTTTTGTTGATGTATGTGATATATAAATAAATCAACAAAAACAAACTGACTGCGAGGTTTTAGCGAAGCTAATCTTTGTCAGACGCTGCATTTGTGCTTTCATGATGCTTGATGCTTTCATGTCGACTACAAATAATCCATCATATTCTGGTGACTTTATGAAGTTATGAAGCGCCAAACACAAGACAAAACTGCATGGTAATGGTCTCTGTGCTGACGATAAATCGCAGAGTCATGCTTCATGCGGGTTTCCCGATGAACCTGACGGAGCAGAAACATCAGGAAGTCATTTCACGAGGTTTGTCAAGGTCAACACAAACGTGAAAAGATGATCAAGCTATTTTAAAATGATTCTTCAAAACCTCTTTCAGTTCCTCAAAAAATGAAACTGCAGAATCCACTGACCTTTGTTCGGCAGTAAAAGCAGACACTGAACCTTTAATAGAAGCAGAAATCTTATTAGTTAGTTATTAAAAACATTAAAATTCAGCTATATAATGAGTTAATTTAATAATGAATTAAAGAAAAACAGAATAGATTAGAAAGGAGATTTTTGTCTGTGTAAAAAAAAAAAAAANAAAAAAAAAAAAAACAGTAGTTAATAAATCTTCCTCTCTTTCAGTGGGATTATGAGGCCTGGTCTGAACGCCATCATGGGGGCGACAGGAAGCGGCAAATCATCGTGAGTGTTGCAAGTGTGTTTGTCTGTTTCGAGAGAAAAAGAGAGAGAGAGGAACCCAGAGAGGAAAATATCTACAACTGACGAGTGTGTGTGTATGTGTTTGCGCAACAACTCCACATCAGCATTTCTTAAACTGCGTCACGTGTAAGAAGGTGCAAAAACTGCATCGCAATAAATCATTCTGCTTATTGCTTAGTCATGATTATTGATTTATTTTAACTGCTACTCTTACATATCGACTTGTTTCAGGAATTTTCTAAAAATGAGTTGTAGCCGTGTTAAAATAAGTCAGAATACGGCAGATCGCTGCTCTTGAATAAAAAAACAATGTTTGACTGTAGAACATTAACTAAAAAGGTTGAAAGTGACTGTATCTTAACTGATGTTACCTCATGTTGTATTACATCATATAGGATACAAATAATTTTAGCCAGGGCCAATTTTGCAAAATGAAGGGGAGCCGGGGGCCAGTGGGAAAAAAAATCATTAGTTAGTCCCTCTATCTAGAAGCTGCAGGTTACATTTCTTTTGATTACTAGTAATGTCACATAAGAAGCAACACGGGCCATGAAATCCTGGTAATGCAAAAACTTAAGAACAAAAATGATCTTTTCTGTTTTTGTTGTGCTACTGGGAGGAAAAATTGAATGAACATTAGTGTGTTTTGTCTCATAGCAACGCTTTATGTTAGCAGCCATGCAAACTGCAGCAGTTGTTTGGCTACAGCTGTTGTAATGCACGGCGGTTTAGCGTTAGCAGAGACGGTGATATAAATGCGTAAGATTCAATTCTTAGTCCACGAATCGGTGATCCGGCTCACAGTCATAACTGAACCGCATACTTCCGGTTGATTCCAGTCCGTGATATAAATTAATGAGATTCAACATATTTAGATACTTTCTCTTTCACAACATCCCGTCTTTGAGATTAATCAACACATTCTAACTCCAACCATAAAACTAATGTGTGTTGGGCTCAGGCAATCTAGTTTGTGTGGCACAAACACTGCTGCAGTGGCATTTGATGTAGTGTAGGTGAGCGTCCACCAGGGGGAGCAGCTCACCCTCACAGACAGGCTCAACACAGACACAAAGGGCAGAGCGCGACAACTGTGAGAACCGAGAAAGCCACAAGAGCCGAGAGAACTGCGACAGCCGTGAGAACCAGGAGAGCTGGGAGAGAACCAAGAACTGAGAAAGCTGCGAGAGCCTGGGGAGCTGCAAGAGCCGAGAGAACCGCGACAGCCGTGAGAACCACGAGAGCTGGGAGAGAACCAAGAACCGAGAAAGCTGCGAGAGCCTGGGGAGCTGCAAGAGCTGAGAGAACCGCGAGAGCCTAGATAACAGAGAGAGCTGGTAGAGCTGAGAGAAATCGTCATGGTTTGCGTGGGGGAAGAATGAAGAATGCGCGATGGAGCTTGCCGGAAGGGATTAAGGCCTACTAGTTGATCACTTCATGATGAGATTTCGGCTCAGTTTGTCTCAGAATATTGAAAATAAAAGGAAGCGACTCAACAACGATTACAACGATTAATGATTACACAAGTTACCTGTAATAGCAAGCGACAACAGCTGACACACGGAAGTACAGAGGTGTGCAGACATTTTGCTAGAAGTACTTATTTTTGTTAGCTAACAGTTAAGTGTTTATGACAAGGCAGGTCTGGCGATTGCTCGCTCGTTTTTGCGGATAAAACTTCTGCAGATGCAGAGACAACAAACATGCATCCAAAACAGTCACGTAATCATTTCCCATCATGCTGAGTTCTCCAAGTTTATGAAAATAACGTCTATTAATTCACAAGTAAAACTTTTTTTTTTTTTTTTNCTTTTTTTTTTTTTTTTGTAATTCTATAAATTTCTTTATTCATTTATTAAGTTATTTAATCATATTTAATTTAGGATTTAAATTAGATATGGCAATTTCAGCACCCAGGATCGATACGTTTCAAAACGTTCGAAACGTCTGGTTTTGAAATGGGGTCTACGACACTGTCTTGAAACATCAGTCACATGACCAACATGTCAGCTTTCCAGCGTTCTAGAGATGCAGTTCAGTTTTCTGCCAGCAGGCTGTGCACAACCAATGTTTGAAACATTTTGATGTGTGTTTCAAATGTATTGAAACTGGTTTGAAGATTCAGAATTGCCATTCCTAATTTAAATGACTTTTTTTTTTTTTTTTTTNTGGGATGTGGGCTGTGGGCCGTACCCTATATGTTACCTGATGTCGTGATCTGTTGCGTGATGGTTCAGGTTCCTGGATGTGCTGGCAGCCAGAAAGGACCCAGCAGGCATGTCGGGAGAAGTTCTGATTGATGGAGCTCCTCAGCCTCCAAACTTCAAGTGTCTGTCTGGATACGTGGTGCAGGTGGGTGAGACGGACGAGCACTTTACCTGCCACCCTACAGCCTCCTTCCAGCTTCATGCCTCCCCTCTCTCTCTCTCTCTCTCTCTCTGTCCTCAGGATGACGTGGTGATGGGAACTCTGACAGTCAGGGAGAATTTCAGGTTCTCAGCAGCTCTGCGTCTCCCTTCTTCCATCTCTGAGGAGGAGAAAGAAGAGAAAGTCAACAAACTGATACAAGAGCTGGGGCTGAGCAAAGTGGCCGACTCCAGGGTGAGACAGGCGGAAGAGAGGAAGAAAGCTGTGGAAGCTGGAGTGTGTGACTGTGTTTGTTATTGGGTGTACGTGTGTGTGTTCAGGTAGGCACCCAGCTGATTCGGGGGATCTCCGGAGGGGAGAGGAAGAGGACGAACATCGGCATGGAGCTGATCATCCACCCATCTGTCCTCTTCCTGGACGAACCAACCACAGGACTGGATGCTAGCACAGCTAACTCTGTGCTGCTTCTTCTCAGGAGGTACACACACACACACACACACACACTTTTACTTTACTTTGATTCCTTGAATGCATTTTCTGAACGATGCATCCTCTTCTTTTTTTTTTTTTTAGGATGGCTAATCACGGTCGTACCATCATCATGTCCATCCACCAGCCTCGATACTCCATCTACCGCCTGTTCGACAGCCTCACCCTGCTGGTCAATGGCAATCAGGTCAGTCATAACAAAAACACATACTTTGACTATGCATCAACACCCTTTAAATCTAGGCAGACACTGTACGATTTTCAGGCCGATTTTACCTCGATTTGATCGGATCTGACTCATTATAGAGTCAAGTCGAATTCCCACCTGACTCACGGCCGTTAATTGTGCTGTATAAGCAGAGTTTTACGGCCGAATTGAGGACCGATTTGGCTGTTGGACACTCAGATAGATTTCTGGCGTGTCGGAAATTTTAGCAGACGCCGATCCAATTAGTGAAAAGGTACCTGAGTGGAGCAGCTCTAGTAACAACAAATGTATTGCTACCAGCCAAGCGTGAGAACAGGAAGTGGAGAGAAAAAACCTGAGCAGATTACAGATGTGACAACAAAGCCTTTCTTTTTATTGTCACAGTCCTTCCTTCTTTGTTTTCTGTTTTAATTCTCGTTTCCTCTGGGGTTTACATCTGGTTTGATGATTACCGCCCTCTACATTGTGAATTACAGGCACAGCCGCGTTTTCAATAAAACTTTATCGGAACTATCGATGGACAAAGCCAACTGGAGCTTCTGTTCCTCCCGGACGAGCCCCCAATATGTTATGACCTGGCTCTAGGGCCACAACAAAATAAGGGGACGCAACAGTTTAGGAGAGCAAAAGTAACATTTATTGACAAAAGTAAAAGTAATCAGTAACGAAAAGATGAACTGAAGAACAACGCCAAAGACGTCCAAGCCTGGTGTGTGTTGGACAGCACCGAGGACATCTGGGCAGACTGCTCTTATACTAGGAACACTGGCCAGGTGCTTCCAGTTAGTAAGTAGGGAGCTGGGGCCGTCACATAGTAAAGCACATACCGCAGCTGGGCATATTGATCGTGGCGTACAGCGTGAACACAGAGATCAGGGCGTTAGCCATGAAGGATGCTTGATTCAATCGTACAGTGAACAGTAACGCAACACACAGGATCACTTAAAGTCGTACTGTGTCTTCCTGGCTTTGCTGTCAATAATGCGTTTTGATAACTATCAACCAGGTTTACCACGGCCCGGCACAGAGCGCACTGGAGTATTTCTCAGACATTGGTAGGAGCATGAGAGTAACTTTCACCAAATAAGATGCGACCAGGTCTAAAGGTAAAGTTTTTAACTCGGTTTGTTACTCCGTTTCCCAGGATACACCTGTGAGCCTCACAACAACCCCGCCGACTTCTTCCTGGACGTCATCAACGGAGATGCAACCATGGCACTCAGCAACATAGACAGAGAGGGTACGGGAGTATGTGTGTGTGTGGAACATTTAGCGTCCACGTGCTTGCTCATATGCTAGCCGTGTCATACGGTCTTGATAAAATGGTTTCTAAACACTTCCTACACTTCCTCTTCCTTCTCCAGATCCAGATTCAGAAGCAATATCGATGTCCAGGAGAGGGATCGAGGAGAAGCTGGTGGAGGAACACAGGAACAGCAACTATTTCAAACAGACCATGGCAGAGCTGGGTAGGTTTGCAGGTTCAGTCCCCTCTGAAGCTCTGAATCTATGACACAGCTAACCAAGAAAATGACACGTCATTCTCCAAAATGTGTCCACCCTTCATGCTAAGTTCTTCTAGATTCTTGTAGGTTTTAGAAAAGTCTTTTTTATGAAAAATTCTTCTCTGGAACCTGCTATGGAATCTCTTCTTGGGCTGTTACTTAAAGGACCATACCATCCATTTTGCATGTTTGAGCCTAATATATTCAGTTTTCATACATGTTACGTTACTGACAATCATTTCCCAAAGGATAAAACCGTATTTCAGCTTTCCTGATATTTTGCTAAATCTCTTAATCTTTCAAAATCAAATATTCAAGTGATACACCCACCTTAAAAATCCATGTTTCTCCTGCTAATAGTTACACAGCCTTATGAAGTCACGGTCCTTTAAATTTTTCCATAAACACAGGTCTTCTTTTGGGACTATATTCCCTGGTGGAGGCAATAACAGATTTTAACAGTTAATAGCATATTTCTCTAGGGTTATAGAGCAAATATTATAACATCCAGTTTTAATAAGCAATATTATAAATGGGAAAATCTATTTAAGAGTGATTCACACCTTTATCTTTATCTTTATGTGAATTCCACACTTTTTATTGTGCTTAAACTCTAAAATTACATAACTTCTAAATAAACCTGAACACACGTCTTGTTGGTGATGATGGATTACCTATCCCAAGAACGTTTCAAGTATCAACAAGTTGATTTTAGTAGCAGAATGAACTGAAACCAATGGAGATCTGGAAGGTAGGAAGAACATTTTTAATTCACCGTTCCAGTAATATGTTTTAGGAAATTTTTGTCAGTAACGTTACATGTATAAAAATTGAATATTTTAGGCTCAAAGATGCAAAATGGCCGGTATGGTCCTTTACAAAAAAAAAAGAAATTATTTAGCATTAAATGGCAAAGTCAGACCTTTGTCTTCATCTTTCTCAGAGAGCATAATTCACGGGAAACAACTGACGACCACCGTATCCGTCAGAACCATCACCTACAGCACCAGCTTCCTGACACAGTTCAAATGGGTTCTCAAGAGAACGTTCCGCAACCTCATGCTCAACCCTCAGACGTCCGTCGCTCAGGTAGGAGCATCACAAAGCAGAAGGTGTGGAGCTGGGAAATTCCTGCTTGCTTCAGGAGCACCTAGTGGCCGTCAGAGGAACTGCAGCTTCAAACAGTCGGTCGTTGTTTTCTGCATCGATCTGGGTTGAATATTACTGACTGCACTTCATTGTGTTGCCTCTAGGTGGCAGTAACCATGTTCCTCGCTCTGATCGTAGGAGCCATTTTCTTTGATGTTCAGCTGGATCAGAGTGGAATTCAGAACAGGTGTTCTATTCTATTCTATTCTATTCTATTCTATTCTATTCTGTTCTGTTCTGTTCTGTTCTCATCAATGACAGTATGGTCTATTGAACACTTTGGAACTTGAAAGTTACCAGTAGCTGTAGCTGTAGTACTAGTAGTAGTAATAGTTGTGGAAGTAGTGGTAGTAGTAATAGTGGCAGTAATACTAGTAGTAACAGTAATACTAGAATACTGATTAGTTTATATTGTAGTATTGGTTCGTTTGTGTTTTTCAGGGTTGGGACTCTCTTCTTCATCACCGTGAACCAATGCTTCAGCTCCTTGTCTGCCGCTGAACTCTTCATCACCGAGAGGAAGCTCTTCATGTGAGTCTGACACACACACACACACACACACACCTGATCCACAGCAAAACCACCCACTGGCCAAGCCGACAATCTAAGCTCAACGCTGCCCCCACCTGGTGATGAGTAGGCTCTGCAAATCAGAACGCAACCAAAGTGTGTCGTAAGAAACGTATTAAGTGTACTACATGTATATACTGTAATACTTATAAGTATTTATAACTTTTAATAGTTGTTGCCAACTTAACAACCAATGGGGATCCAAATCAGTGTGAAGAAACTGTTGATGTGAAAAAGCTGCCTCTGTCTCTTTCTAGTCACGAGTACATCAGCGGTTACTACAGGCTGTCCGTCTACTTCCTGTCTAAGATGCTGTCTGACATCCTCACGTTACGGACCATCCCCGCCATCACCTTCAGCTGCATAGCGTACTTCATGATCGGTGAGCACAAATTCCAAATTTACTCGCAATAAAAGGCCACAGAAGTGTGCGTCCGTTGTTTTGTGTTGCATAATCTGTCTTTTCTTGTGCACCTTGTTTGTTTTTTTTGGTAAACTTTTCGTGTCCCTGCAGGCCTGAAGACCACGGTGAAGGCGTTCTTCCTCTTCATGTTCACCGTGGCTCTGGTCTCCTACACGGGCACCGCCATGACTCTGGCCATCTCCGCTGACCAGACGGTGGTGGCCATCGCCAACATCTTCATGACCATCACCTTCGTCTTTATGATGGTGACACACGTACACGTATCAACGCACCAACACAGGCTAGGACTGCACAATAATACCTCTCTCTCTCTTTCTCTCTCTCCAGATCTTCGCTGGTTTGCTGGTAAATCTTCCCTCCATCTCCAGCTGGCTGTCATGGTTACAGTACTTCAGTATACCCAGATACGGCTTCAGTGTACGTATACACACACACGCAAATCAAGATCAAACACGTTTGAGCCTTATCTTAAGGTAAAACTAATTCTAGCTCCAAATCTAAAACCAAGACTCTTCTTTTTAAAGGACCATACCGGGAATTTTGCATGTTTAGGCCCAATAAGTACTACTAGAATACTGTTTTATGAAAAACATAAAACAGTATTTTAGTTTTCCTGTTATTTTTCAAAATCCCCTCATCTTTCAAAATCAAATGTTCCGGTCATATGTATGTCCATATATGTCCAAATGTAGAAGGCACAATCATTCTTAATTTCTCTAAACTCCGTCTTCTCCTGGGACTATATTTCCTGGCGGAGACATACATTGTCTTCCGTGTAGCGTCCCGTTGGATCAGCAAAAAACTTAATTGATAGTATTCTTTTCAAGTCGCTACAAGTTGACTTTTACAATATAGCACCCTGGAATGAACTGAAGCAAATGGCAATCTGGAAGGGAGGAAAAACAATCTGAAATTTCCTGCAAAATTGCCAGTATTGTTCGTGAAACAGCTCAGGAGAGAAAACTGGTGGAAACATACAGAATCACTAAAGGAAAAATGAACAAATAAAAGGGCTGAATATGAGCATCCAGACTCCATTTTATGCTGCTTCCAAAGCATCTGGTCGCTACCTACCCATAATCCTTTGCATCAGGAAGCTTTCATTGTGACTTCTAATTAAAATGCCAGACATGAGTTTCCAGTTTCTCACATGGGACGACTGGCTCATTTTCTGTTTCATATTGTTGTACATTAAGTTGATCAGAGTAAATACTGATGATGATGATGATGAAGGTTTTTCTGTCCCTTCAGGCTCTGCAGATTAACGAGTTTGTGGGTCTGAAATTCTGCGATGGGTTGAATCGTAGCTTCGTCCCACCGGAATTAATGTAAGAAACACACACACACACACACACACACACACACATACACACACAGTGATGGCTCCGCCTACTAGACATAATGATACATTACATTAATCACCTTTATGAGTCAGTTTGATTGTTTTGATTTTAATTCAGATTAAAAGCAAGTAAACCTGCTTTTATATCTGCTGGTTAATCAGTCATTAAGTTAATTAGTTAATTAGTAAGTCACTAGAGCATCTTTAGTTGGGTTGAGCATTTATTAATCATAAAGTAAGTTGATTTAATTTCATAGATATCAGGTTGTTAGTTTAGGAGGCTGTCATTAAAATAAAATACATTGCCTTTCTCGTTAATTACTTAATTTGTTAATTACTCAAATTGTTAATTAGCCATAATCTGTAGTTACAAACTTAGTGAAAATGTAAGCCAGTTAGTTATTCAGTAAGTTATGTAGTGTCTCGGTTGAGTTTTTGGCTGATGAGTTTGTTAATTTGTTAAATATGGTTTGATATATCAGTTTGATGAAATATGGGTCAGTTAGTGAATTAAATCCATAACTGATAAAGGTCGTTTAGAGTAACTCATAGGACTAGTTTGATGGGTTTGATGACTAGTTCGATGATCAGTTTAGGCGGTTAGCTCGTTGCTGTCTGTGTCAGTGGGTGAAGTGGAACCTTTGTGTTTGTCCAGTTGCACAGGGGAGGATTTTCTGGAGGAACAGGGCGTGCATTATTCAACGTGGGGCTTCTGGCAGAACCACGTCGCCCTGAGCGCCATGACCGTCTGCTTCCTGTCCATCGCTTACCTCAAACTACGCTTCATCAAAAAGTTCACCTAGACCTTCATCATCATCACCTAAGTCACCATCATCTTCATCATCATCAATCATCACATTCATCATCATGTTCCTGAACACGCGCACACACACACACACACACACACACACACACATACACACACAGTGATGGCTCCGCCTACTAGACATAATGATACATTACATTAATCACCTTTATGAGTCAGTTTGATTGTTTTGATTTTAATTCAGATTAAAAGCAAGTAAACCTGCTTTTATATCTGCTGGTTAATCAGTCATTAAGTTAATTAGTTAATTAGTAAGTCACTAGAGCATCTTTAGTTGGGTTGAGCATTTATTAATCATAAAGTAAGTTGATTTAATTTCATAGATATCAGGTTGTTAGTTTAGGAGGCTGTCATTAAAATAAAATACATTGCCTTTCTCGTTAATTACTTAATTTGTTAATTACTCAAATTGTTAATTAGCCATAATCTGTAGTTACAAACTTAGTGAAAATGTAAGCCAGTTAGTTATTCAGTAAGTTATGTAGTGTCTCGGTTGAGTTTTTGGCTGATGAGTTTGTTAATTTGTTAAATATGGTTTGATATATCAGTTTGATGAAATATGGGTCAGTTAGTGAATTAAATCCATAACTGATAAAGGTCGTTTAGAGTAACTCATAGGACTAGTTTGATGGGTTTGATGACTAGTTCGATGATCAGTTTAGGCGGTTAGCTCGTTGCTGTCTGTGTCAGTGGGTGAAGTGGAACCTTTGTGTTTGTCCAGTTGCACAGGGGAGGATTTTCTGGAGGAACAGGGCGTGCATTATTCAACGTGGGGCTTCTGGCAGAACCACGTCGCCCTGAGCGCCATGACCGTCTGCTTCCTGTCCATCGCTTACCTCAAACTACGCTTCATCAAAAAGTTCACCTAGACCTTCATCATCATCACCTAAGTCACCATCATCTTCATCATCATCAATCATCACATTCATCATCATGTTCCTGAACACGCGCACACACACACACACACACACACACACAAACCTAACCCATCATTATCATCACATTCATCATCCTCATTGCTTTCATAATCATCACCGTCATCATCATCGTCAGCACCATGGTAAAATGACCTGAGAAACAGTTTGAAGCATGAGGCTGTAAAAAGTGACTTTGAGCCCTTCAGCAAGGCATTGAACCCCCCCCTCCCGTCAGTTTGTACTGCCGTTATGTTTCTGATCACTTCCTGTTTACAGACAACATGGAGACGTTCTTCTTCACGTCTGACTAACATGACAGCAGTTCACTACTAATAAGCTGTAAAGTTATTATCATCTCTTTCTTTGCACTTTAAACGTTGGAGCCAAAAAAGTCATTTGTCATAAAGACAGAATTGTTTGATATTTATGATTTTGTAAAGAATAAACTACTGAATTTCATCCTAAAAATCGCTCCTTTATTTTATTTTATTTAATTAATTTATTTATTTATTTTGGGGGGGGGAGTCCAATTAANGCTCCTTTATTTTATTTTATTTAATTAATTTATTTATTTATTTTGGGGGGGGGAGTCCAATTAAAAAAAAACCAAAAAACATTAAAATTAATGCAACAACAATTTAATATATTAAAAGTATCATGAGTACTTTTACTCTGGTGACTCATACACACACACACACACACACACACACACACGTGGACTCCAGCAAAGANACTCTGGTGACTCATACACACACACACACACACACACACACGTGGACTCCAGCAAAGATTACCTGCACACACCTGACAAGAAGAGACTCCTAGGGTGTGTGTGTGTGTGTGTGTGTCTTTGTACAGTAGGTGTGTGTAAGGAGACACTGCCTCATGGTTGCATCCATGGCAACCACAGTAAAAAACAGAGAGAGAGAGAGAGTTTGTGTGTGTGTGTGTGTGTGTGTGTGTGTGTGTGTGTGTGCGTGTGAGACGTTGAGAAATCCCGACTTGTTCCGCTTGTTTACCATCAGTAATCTCTGGAGTAAGACAGATACAAGTAGAAACACACACACACACACACGCTTTGTGTGTGTTCAGGAAGCGAAGGAGTAACAGTTTCCATAGAGAAACCGGCTGTTTATTTTGCCTTTGAGCCAGGCACTAATCCCACATCTGAGACACAGACAAATCAAACCAAGTTGCCTGCCTCCTTTTTTAACCCTTTCCTGATTCACTTTCATCTTTTTTTTTTTTTTTTTTNTTTTTTTTTTTTTTTTTTTGACGATTCATCTGATTCTATAAGAAATAAATTTCCTTAACTTTTACTTATTTTCTGACTTATGTTGGTATTCTTCACAGAAGCATCCAGCTCATTAAAGGACCATACCAACAATCATGCATTTTTAGCCCAGTATATACAATGTATATGTATATACGCTGTTACAACCATTTTCCAAAATATACAACTTTAGCGGTAAATTTTACAATTGTTTTTCCTACCTTCCAGACTGTCATTGGCTTCATTCCAGTACACAATAAAAATCAACTTGTAGAGACTTGAAACGTGACATATGTAATCCATCTATTAGATGTTTTTTAGTCAAACTTTATTTAACTGATCCAACATGGAGCTCCACGGAAGACGATGTATTTCTCCGCCAGGAAATATAGTTCCAGGAGAAAACTGGTTTTACCGTGATATTAAAATGACCGTGTCTTCAACAATTGTGCAAAAGTGTTAGAAGGTGAAACGTGTGTATCAGCTGAATATTTGACTTAGAAAGATTAGTGGATTTGAAAAAAATAACAGGAAAACTAAAATATGTTTTTATGTTTAGGAAATTGGTGTATATGTGGCTCAAACACACACAATCGCCAGTATGGTCCTTTATTTTAAAAAGTTATAATGAATTTCCTTGTTGCCAGTTTTTCCAGTTTATCTGAGCGATAAGAGCAAAGATATTTTTATTTTTGGTTGTAAAGTTGATGCTTTGTCGATGCTTTCCCCCTAAAATGCACCAGAGACTCATGAAAAACAGAAATATTGGGTGTGAAGGTGTTGATGTGATTCAGGGCGTCGCTGAGGAAGATGATGTCGCTCCCTTCACGCACCCTGAAAGAATAAAGTCATAAAAACAGCGAGGATTAACAGGGTTTTTACTCTGTCGCAACTCAAAAACCACAAATCCTGCTCAGGCAAAACTTTAGTCTAGACTAGACTTTATCCATCTTTTATCTTTTCTCTCCAGTTATCCTCCTCCTCTTCACTCCTTCCCTCCCTCTTTATCCCTCCATTGCTGTCTTCATCATTTCTGTTTTGCCTTTGTTTCTCCATCTTCCTTCATTCCTCTTTGTCAGTAATCATGTTCTACAGGATGACGGTTCTGTTCTTCCTCCTCAGGATTCTCTCCATCCACTCAAACGAAGGTCGGTACAAATCCTCTGTTCAATCATACGAATTATTCCTTTAAAATTGAGTCTTTTCTCATTTTTAGTGCTGAAGTTGCAGATGGAAGTGACAATAGTGTCCTGAGTATGTTAATAATGTAGCATTTGTGGAGGAAACATGACAGTTTGGTTTCTTAAATGTTCAATTAACTCTCTGGAGTCTCAAATCAAGTTTTTTTGAATGAAGAAAATTCTTCATTCAAGACAAAACTCCAATCTTAAAGAATTTAGCAAAATAAATAAAATAAATAACAATAATAATATCTAAAATAAATCATAAAAAGTTGTCAATTTTCTCCTTGGTTCTATAAGATTCCAGAAAATAAAAGAAAGTCTCCAGAAATCCACGTAGAGGCAAAATATTGATTTCTGGAGGGAAAAAAAAAAAAAATTAAAAGGAAAAAATACTCGTAGAATTCAAGAGTTAAACTTTATTGTCATTAACATTCTGCAAGTACAAAACCCAAAAACATATGAAATTATATATGTGTATATATTTATTTATTAAAGTCAGTCATAAATAACAGAAAATTAAGTAACAAATATCAGCTAGTTAAAAAAAAAAATCTAAGTAGAAGATAAAATTTATCAAGGAAAAAAATTAATTTCAACTTAAACAATTAAAAAATGGTGATTTATGGTCCAGTAATTTTTTTTTTTAATTAAAAAAAATTAAATTTTTTAAATTAATTAATTAATTAATTTATTTTTTAATTTAAAAAAAATATATACAGTTTTTCCTGGCTGGGATCAGTCAGCAAATAAAGTCTTTATGGGGCCAAAATGTTAATGACAATAAATGTTTTAACATGTTGCATCCAGATAAAAGATACAAACGCCTCAGAGGTGTCAGCATGAAATATGCAGCACAAAGTGACAGATCAGATAACAGGTCAGTCACCTTTATGTAACACACACACACACACACACACACACACTAAATGCTGATCTACAGGTAAATACGTTTTTTGGGTTTTTTTTTTTTTTACTGTTTAACAGAGGAAACAGCTAAAAGACAGACAACTTCTTTACATTATGGGAAAATGTATTAAATAAATTAAATAATGAATCCATCCAATCACTTTGCTGCAAATTATTATTTTTCTTGTTTACATTTATGATGCGTTCATGGTTTACTTTATTTAAAAAGAGGACTTAATAGCTTTTTTAACTTTCTCTCTCTCTCTCTTCAGCACCATCCTTCCCCTCTCTGTCAGGATTTCAGCCTCCAGAGGTCGATGGTTCTGCTGTGGACGAAC
The DNA here is from genome assembly GCA_014773175.1 of Lucifuga dentata. Taxonomy (NCBI): domain Eukaryota; kingdom Metazoa; phylum Chordata; class Actinopteri; order Ophidiiformes; family Bythitidae; genus Lucifuga; species Lucifuga dentata. The sequence goes on along the minus strand of VXCM01002157.1, from coordinate 23,796 downwards.
CCTGCAGGATTTTCCCCATCCCCACGTCGAGGGCCCCCACACCCCCCACACCCACTGCCAGGAAGGTATCAGCACACCATGCAAAATAAAGCAGCACAGCAAAGATTTTTTAATGCCTTCCTTCCTCTTTATTCCTGCAGATTAACCATTTACAGATGTTTATCACTGTATGAAACAAAAAACCAAAAGACTCAAAAACAAAAAAACATTTATCAATAGAGGATAATACTCATGACAGAATATGACTGTCAAAATGTTAATATGAGGAAAATTCTTTTTAAATTTTTTTTTTTTATATTTACATGTAAATGAACAATCAAACCTAATACACCATACAAACCTACAATATAAAAATAAGGCACAAAACAAATAACCAAGAAAAGAAAAAAACATTAATAGCATCTAAAAGAAAAAAAATCCTTTTAACATTGGAGAGTCTCTGCTTTGACCTTTGTCTTAATTTCAAGTCATGCATCACTTTCATCACTCCTGTGTATAGAACAGTTCATATTGAAATAACAGTGTAACAACCAGTTATGAGCTGAAGACAATTCTTGATATCCATCTCCTTCTTTTTTAAAATTCATGTTTAATTCCCCAGCAGGTGACGGTCACACCCAAAAGAGCAGCGGACCAATCACAACCCAGAAAACCTGTATCCAAAAACACACCACAAATCAAGAAGCGGCCACTTTCAGGAGGACCAATCACGGGCAGGCTTTTCACACCTGTCTCCCGCCTCCTCCACTACCTGCTGGCCAATAGCAGAGGACATCCGGCCGGCTACGTCGCAGGGCTGCCGAGGATAGCGGGGAGAACGTACGGCAATAAGAATTACGTAGATTCGTTTTCATCAGAGGAGTCAAGTGAATGACGACTTACCTTAAAAGCAAAATCTCAAGACTTTTAATTGTTTAATTGTGAAGTTAGCAATGATAACTTGAATCCGGACATAACAAATTGTTTTTCATACGAATGAAAAGTTGAATTTCTAAAACATAAGCGCATCTTCAGTACATTCAGGGTTTTGCTGGTACAGTCTTCCTTGGTCTGCTAATGCTAATGTTAGCATAACTTTCACCAAACTGCTGTTGTAGCTTAGCCTCGATAGCTTAGCATAGCATAAATAGCCTTCAGTTCTTTTTGGTGTGATGCTAAAGTAGGACAATTCTCTTAATATGCAGATTGTCAAAAAATTAATTAAAAAAAAGTTTATATACAGTATGAATGACACATTTGGTGCATAAAAACATGATGAAATGTCGCTAATAAAAATGTCGAAGTGGCTGACTCTTGGCTTATATTTACAGCATTCTTCGCTTTGAGAATTGGTGTGTGATCCTTTAGGTGTGTGCGTCTCAGTGTGGGTTAGGGGTTAGGGCTAGCTTGCTGTTGCTCTGTTGCTGTCATTCTGGTTGTTTGTCTTTCCTCTGATCCTTCGTAACACCTTTGCTGTTTTTACCTGTAAACATATTTGAAGAAATTTAGGCGATCGCTTAATTTAGCTTTAAACCAACAAATCACAGACAGGCGTATCTGCATCCATAATAAATCACATATTTCACATATTATCCCTTTTTGTTTTAATTGCCAGTCCATGTATTTCTACCATTATATATGCTGTATTTCTTAAATTTCTTAGCATTTTTTTCCCCCCTAATAATTCAAAAGTAAGGAGGCATTTATCATTATCTAACTATAAAGGCAGAAATCTTCATCCATCCATCTGTCTGTGGCACCAACATCTCTAGAACCCAGCACTGTATGAAGTTGAAATTCAGCAGGTTTATTGCTCAGGACCCAAAGACGTGCAGTATCGTGTGAAGTTGTTTGGATGAGCGGTTCTCGAATTGAGCTATGCCGGTAAAAACTAGTCCATGCAGCAGGATACACTCCAGGTGTGGCAGCATACACTCTGATCCAGTGCCACGGTCTCAACCCAACCTTGTACAGCAAACAAAGCTAGGACGTGCAGAACTAAATTACGGCAGGCTGCGGCACACACCATAAAGTCCGGCCTGGTCCGAACAGGCATGTTTTGAACAGACACTGCACTAGTATTAGATAAGAATCAGTTTACATTCAAACAGTGTCGGTGATTTTACATGTGTTCCATTGCAACCATTCATTTCTGTTGATTTCTGACCATGGATCAAACCTGGTTCTTGCAGAAAGTATCTTGCTGCTGATTGGATATTTAGAAAAAGATCTAAGGCCCCAAATGCAGCATTAGCATTAAAAGTCAAATTAAGGAAACTGGTAGGTCATTTGTATTGCCTTATTGAGGTTATAGTACTATACATAAATAAGAAATGTGTGTGTGTGTGAATTGTATAGTGTGTACCATCTCTTCCTCTGAGCTCTGGCAGCGTGGTGCTCCTCAGATCTGGGAAATGGATGCTGCACTTCCACTTTGCAACACCATCACTGTTACCTAGGTTACTGTGGTCGGACAAGAAGGAACGCTCGCCGATCGTATTCTTCTCTGATGACACCTGACCAGAGATACGCACAAAGGTAGCTTTGGTGTGTATGACGGTATTTTTGTAGTACGAAATGCAGTGATAGATGCACACTCACACTCCATTACCTGTGTAGTGGGTGTTTCAGTAATGTAGGTGGGCAGAGACTGGTGGACCCGTCTGTTGTAGCTGCCACCATGTTGCTTTGGCTTGTCTACAAATCTGTAAGCAAACACACACATATGGAGAGGTACATCCTATAATTTTTGACAGCACACCTGTGTTTAAGACTTACAGGAGCTGTAGTTGTTGAATGCTAACGAAATGGCAGTAGTTATAATCACAGAACCCCCATTACCTGAGGCCGTGGGTTACAGGTTGCAGCACTCCCCCNCAGTAGTTATAATCACAGAACCCCCATTACCTGAGGCCGTGGGTTACAGGTTGCAGCACTCCCCCCTGGCTGAGGTCGCCACCAGAAGCCGGGCTGTTGCCTCCACTGACAGAGATACATGGGATGAGGGGGGTGGAGGTAGGATGGAAGAGGAGAGGGGTGGAGGATGGAGGAGGAGGAGGAGGAGGAAGAGGAGGAGAAAGAAGAGGAATGCTGTTTTCCCTTAGATCAAACTCATTAAATTCTGCAGTGTTGGAGGTTTTGGGTGCCCTGTGGTCTGAAGTGGTCACGACTGTATCTATGAATTTAGCCATATCTTTTCTTTCTTGGTAGTCACTTTCTGACCCAGTGGGAAAAGTAGTTTTTGGAGTCTTGGTAGTCCCTGTGGCTGTGGACTTGATATGGTTGCTATAATACCCAGGCTTTGTTCTTTGCTCTCTGGTCAAAGATCTGGATTGAAGTGGTTTTGTGGTTTTTACATGATGTTCTGATTCTCTGTTATTTCCCTGTTGCTCAGTGTTCGAGCTTCTAGAAACTTCAGAGATCTGATTCATGAAAGCACTGGTTGTTGTGTTGTTGGACTCAGAACACGCTAAATCCACTCTGTTCTCTTTATCGGAGGCTTTTGATGGTTGGTGGACAGCAGTCACGCCTAATGTGGTGGGCTGACTAGTGTTTGAAAGTTCATCTGCCATGGAAGTTGCAGGTGTCCTGGTTTCTGTGGAAGATTTCTCTTTGTTGACACTGTAAGACTCAGGAGATTCAGGCTCCTTCTTGGAACATCTACCTGAAAGATTAAAAGAGTTTTGGTTGTCTTTGCTTACATCAGAAATCTGGACATGGTCTGCAGTTGACTTGGTAGCTGCACTCGCCTTCAGGTGTCCTTGTTCCCTCACGATCTCTTTGTTTGAAGAGTTACAACTACCCTGCTGAGTTTTGGTTGCAGTTGATAACTCAGTGTGTTGACTGTCTTTTGGAAAACCCTTCAAAGGTCTGTGGGAAGGGCATGTGGTGTCTTTTGTGAGATGATGATCTGAAGTCAAGGAAGTTCTGTTCGATTTTGAATTTGAGGTTCTTTTCATTGATGTTTTACATCTGTTTTCTGGGTTGGTCTCCACGTGAATTGTAGAGGGCTGAATTGAGAGATCTGAGGTCTTTGAAGGTTTGGTGGAGGAAGATGTGGTGAGTTTGGACATTTTGGCACCAGAGGATGAAATAGTTTTAACTGTTTTAGGATTTGAGGGTAAAGTCTTTAGACATTCAGATTCCCACTTTTGTTCACTGCCAATTGTCGATTGCTCACTTTGATACTCTGAGATAGAAGTTGTCTTACTTTGCTTAGCAGCATCAGCAGCAGTTGAGGAATCAACCTCACTTGTGTCCATACCATCAACAGTTGACTGTATAGAAGCTTTTAGAGATGAACTCATATCAGCATTGATAGTTGGTAAAGTTTGAGATAGCTTGGGCACTTTTTTGTCTATATTGTCAAAGCTTTCCCCAAACTCTTGACCTGGCTCTGAGGAAGATCTCCAGGATTCAGATTTTACTGTAAGAAGGTTTTCATCAATCACTCTTGACTCAGCAATGCTAGAACCTGAGCAGCTAGTCAACTGGTCTTCCTTTGGTTTTGGAGACCCACATTTTGCATGTCTTGGTGTCGCTGTCACTGTGGTACTGTTCTTCAGACTTGCTGCGGTTTTGGTAGCCTCTGATGAATTGGAATTGGTTATGTCAGGTTCCTTCTTGAGGTCTGTGCTGATGGCTTTTCCCATTTTACTTTTCAGAGGAGTCGCTTTTGCTGCATTATCGACAAGTCTGGTACCTGAAGTTTTGGATTGTTTGGTGGCCATCAAAGGTTCAGAGGTATTCCAAATAGTTTTATGTGGCTTGGACATTTGCTTGCCTCTTACTTTTGCTTTCCTCTCTCCTCCTTCCTCCCTCTCTCTCTTCTCCTTCACCTTGTCCATTTTCTCATCCATGTCTTCTAGTTGTTTCTTATCCTTGCCTCTCTGGTTCGTCTCCTCAACCCCTTTTCTTGGAGTTTTGGTTATTTTGGGAAGAGTAGAGTTCTTCCTGTGATCTTTCTGGATCTGAGCATTCAGTTCATCCATAAACCTGTATAGATACATAGAGAAGCAGGTGACAGCTTGATTTTGGAACCTAGCCAACAGTTAAGGGGTTACTGGTATAATTTTGGTTCTTTTCTGACAATGTGCCAATGAGCAAAGTTATCTAAAACTGATTTCCACGTGTACCACCCTGATTGTATTTACATAGGAAGTTTTTGCAGATGAGCTTGCTGCTTGTTAAACTACAAACATGCATCCATATTTTACCTGATGTGAAAACCGTCATGTGTGAACAGAAGATGCTCTAACAGTTCTGAACACTGAGTTCGTGTCTCTGGATCCATCTGGAGACAACGCTGATAGAAACAACACAGGAGCTTTACTGATCATAGCAAGTCCACATCCTTTAAGTAAAATGAGGAATTACCAGGGGTGGAAGTAACAAATTTACTCTCGTTACTTAATAAAGTTGTTTTTTTTCTGTCATGTACTTTTGTGAGTATTTTTTTTTAATCAGTAGTTTTACTTTTACTTATGAGTGTTATACTTAGGTACATTTTAATTGAATAAAATAAAGTCATGTTATATGGCAACGTCAGAAACATAAACAAACACGATGTAATGTTGCATTTGACAAACATCGGAACTTGGATTTTTCCAACACTCGAATTGGAAAAATGCATTGGAACAGCACTTGAAGTCGGAGTTCCGACTGGGAAACTCAGAGCAAAATTATCTACCCCGACTTCACGAGTATGACATCACTCAACATGGCAGCGCCATGGAAGTGAGCTTTGTGAATGGAAATGATCAGCTAACAGGTGAATAAAGTATTATTTCTTATGTGACATTGAAATAAAAGGTCAAAATATATCACCAAGTTAACTATGTATAGTTTATAATAACTGTTGATGTTTGATGATGATGATTGATATGTACTGTAAGTGTAAATAATTTCAGAATNAATAACTGTTGATGTTTGATGATGATGATTGATATGTACTGTAAGTGTAAATAATTTCAGAATATTAATTCTCTGTACAAATGTTTAATACTGTTATTAATATCATTATAAAACAACACAACCAAACAGTCCTGTAATCTAACTTTACTTTAGTTAGCATTTATTACTAAGGTTATTTAGTCTTACAGTATATATTGGCGTTCAGCTATGATTTTTTGTTTACATTTGGCTGGAACGGTTTGAAGTCAGAAGTTGAAACTTCCGACTGGGAAAAAAAAACTGGTCTGTCGAACGCAGCATAACTGCAGCTTGGTGACTTATGGTGAGCTGAAAGGGCCAAAAATGTGAAATTTTCATGCAGTGTGCTGGTATTGGTCTGCCTAGTTTGGCTCCCCTAGTGGAGTAATAAGGGATAGGTTTAATTTCAGACTTAAGTGTTTCTTTTGGAGCACATGACAGTGAGGTGACCATGTGTTCAGTCTGCCAGTCACTCTCCTGTGAAGTTTGGTTTACTTATGCCTGAGTGAGTATATGTTTGTTTATTTGAATAGCATTGATGTATAAGATTTAATTTATTGAATGAACAGATGAATATTAATTCTCTCAAGCGATTTGAAATATTACTGCAAATGTCTTTAGTTTTTGACAACTGAAGAATGCCATATGTGACTTCTTTTTGTATTATTGTGTTTCAGTTATATGGTGTGTTCACTAAAGTGTGGAAATCCATTCCTGCCTCTGATGTTTATTGGACCCTGTATGCTCTCTGTCTCGTCTGACAGTGACATTAGACAAGGACAGAATATGTAGTCTGCGTGTTCTCAGTGTGTCGACAAAGCAACAAGGTGATATTCATATTCTTTACAATTAACATTAATTATGTTTATTCAGCACCTTGTTTAAGTAATGTAAAAACATTACTTTTGACAGTGACATTTGATATCGTTTTGTGTTCTGTCGTCCAGCACGAGTTAAATTTTAAAAGTTATTAGTAGAAATCAAATATTATGCCAAGTTTTGATAACTTTATCAAATTTTCTAATTCAAGATTAATTTTCTAATTCAAGATTAATTTTTAAAGATAAACATTTTACATAATAAGGCTCCACAGGTCCTTAGTGACATGGTGAAACCTCTTTGGGTTTCTGGTTCTGTTACTCGGATGTAGTTGCAGGAAATTGTAAAGTTCCGTTTGCAAAACCTCCTTTGGACAGACGACCTTTTCTGTTCAGGGGTTAAAATCTGGAAATCTTTACCTGTGGATCTCAAACAGGATCATAATTGGGATAATTTCAAATCTAAGTTGAAACATTTGAAGAATGCTGAAAAGTGTAATCATAGCTCATCAGGTGTCCTCAATCCAGTATAGCTCTAAGACTTTGATTTTTTTTTTTTTTTTNGATTTTTTTTTTTTTTTATAAATTATGTGAGACTGTGATTGTATTCTAGCGGGTTTTAATGATGGACTGTGCATTAGTATTTGTATTGTATACTACATTGCGGGTTGTGTGTTTGTTTTGTTGTTTGTCCTGCTCAGTTGCATGAATATGTATTTTATTTTGTTTTGTAGTTGTTCTAATGTTGTAATGTTGTATTATACTGTGGTTATCTACTTTTGTGAAAGCCCAACTAGGGACAAGCTTTGCAAACTAGCCTTGGCTAAAAATGCTACGATGTGCAGCATTAGTTTATTCTGTGAATGACATACATCTCTGCATCGCTTCCTAAACATTTAAATACAAACTAAAAATTTATGATAACGTACCAGCATTTCACTTTTACAGTTTTGTATTGACTGGAGACTTAAATGTTAACAAACTTGTTAAAAATACATGTTTAATTTTTATTATTTGCTCTTTTCTTAAAATTCTTTAAAAATACATATTTTTTTTTACTTTTTTTTTTTTTTTTTTNTTTTTTTTTTTTTTTTTTTGCTCAAGTATAAAATGCAACTCGGCAATTTCTACTCAGTACATTTGAAACAAGATATTTTTTGCATTTATTTAAATATATTTTTGCACTAGTACTTTTACTTGAGTAAAATTTCATCAAAATAACAGTACTTTTATTTGAGTTAAATATGTTATTGCTCTTTCCACCCCTGGAAAATACCTAAAGTCCTTAAAACAAAGTTCCTGTTACCTGTGTCAGGTCAAGAGCTCCGTGTGTGATCGTTGGATAACGCTGCTCCAGTGTGTCTCTGATGGAACATTCTGGCAGTCTGACACCAGCAAAGACTGGATTCCGGTGGAACAACTGCTGGTGATGAGCGGTCAGATTTCCTACAGTAGAACATGTTCGAGTTGAATAGAGTGTGAAGTAGAAGTAGAGGACAGTAGAGAAACCTGATAATCTTGTGTTTAAAAGCTTGTTAAATGTTCTACTGTCCAAGCTGAATTTCAGATTCGGATTCAAATTTTTTTCTAAAGATTGGCCGGGAGTGTGTGGTTTTATTCATCAACTTGTTCACTGAAACCCCTGTTGTGTGTGTGCGCATGTGTGTGTATCTGATTGTATGTGTGCATGCTCACCGAAGCACCTGACGATGTGATAAATTTGGTCGAGGTCGGAGTCTCCAGGAAACAGAGGCTGCCCTGTTAACATCTCAATTAAGAGACACCCTACAGCCCACACATCCACAGGCCTACACACACACACACACACACACACACACACACACACACACATTTAAACCTTTAATATTTCCAACAACAAACAACATCCCACACAAATGGTCTACACACCAACACTTACTTGCCATACTTGGTGTCTCCCACCAATAATTCGGGGGCTCTGTACCAGCGGGTGGCCACATAGTCAGTGTACACGCCATCCTCAGCAGGTGATGCCATGGTGCGGGCGAATCCGAAATCGCACAGCTTGACCACGCCCCTGTGAGAGATCAGGATGTTCTCTGGTTTGATGTCACGGTGGATGATCTGATAGGGAGAAGACCGAGGTGGACTTGAAAGGCTGGACCTGAGACCTGGTCCTGCTGGTGTCATATACGTTTGAGGGAGTTTGTCAAACTGAAGNGGATTCATAAAACACAGTGCCAGATTTCATGCATAGATGAGAGCAAAAAGTGTCATGCAACTATCTTTTCACGTTAAAAACCACCTGATACCGGCATCATTTATATCTTGGAAGAGGCATTACTTATTTACATGCAGGGAAAGCGATTCATTAAATGCACCATCACACAAAAATTAAGACACATTTAATTTCAGTGACATGGATCTGGGTGATATTTTTAAGTATATTAGACTAATATGTGTTAGTGATCAATAAATGAGTCAGTCAGTGTATTTAAATGGCGAGGTTTGATTTGATCTAGCACATATTCTAGTGGACTGAATCTCTTCCTTAAGTGTCAGTGCCTTAAGTGCCTCTCTCTCTCTCTCTCTCTCTCTCTCTCTCNACACACACACACACACACCACCCTCTCGTGTCTTGAGATTCGCATCTGGATCTCCTTTCTTGATTTAGAAGACATATTTCACTCCTTTGTATGTCCTGTGTATATGAAATGACTTATTAACTTATCTTAGTGTGAATTTCTTAAAATGTGGAGCATCAAAGCAGAGAATTTCGGTTTCAGTTTGCTAATTTAACGGTTCAAGTTTGCTTAGAGTCTATATGACGAAGTATAAAACATGGCTCTTAAATATGAAGCTGTATGAAGCTAATAAGCCAATCTTCATTGATTTTTACCTGGCAGACCTTACAACAATGTACAGGTGTGCTAAATTAACATAAGGGAAGCTTTATGAATGAGCTTTAATTATCACTGTGCTTATTTACCATGACACTGTGGAGTTACCATAGTTTTTATGAATTCTGCCCTCTGAGGCCAAGTTATAATTTCTGCGTACGTGAGGACATGAGGGTCCGCATGACATAAATTTTGTCATCAGTTTACATCAGAGGGTGTACGCATTGGCCTTTGCAAGGACATCCGTGTACCTCCAATATTTTGTGACTATATGGACTTGTACATGTGGTCACTACACTACGCTATGCTACGCTAGTGCATGTGTGAAATGCGTCCTCCAAGCAGACGCCAGAATGTAGTCTAAACAGAACTGTGTACTAGGCTTGGCAAGTTCACCGAATCATCGATTCAAAGATTCAAATCTTAGTCCATAAATTGGTGATCCGGATCACAGCCATAACTGAACCACATACTTCCGGTTAATTCCTGTCGGTGGTATAAATGAATGAGATTCAATATATTTATATACTTTTTGTCACATCATCCCCTCTTTGAGATTAATCAACACATTCTAACTCCAATCATAAAACTAATGTCTGTTTGGCTCAGGCAACTAGTTTGTGTGGTACAAACACTGCTGAAGTGGTGTTTAATGTGTAACTGAGCGTCCACCGGGAGGGCAAATCACAGACAGACTCATTGAGTAGAGACTCGGACACAGAGGGCAGAGCCAAGAAAGCTGCGAGAACCAAGAGAGCCGTGAGACTGGTGAGAACCGAGAGAGCCACAAGAACTGAGAGAGCCATGAGAACAGAGAGAGTCACGAGAACCAAGAGCTGCAAGAACCGGGAGAGCCAGGAGAGTATGGAAGTACAGAAGTGCGTGGACAGAAGAATCAGTAGTGATTTGGTTCAGACATGAACCGGTTCTTTCTCATAAGATCGGACAGATCCGATTCTTGTAAATGAATCAAACTTTCCATGTCTACCATGTACACATCTGCTGACGGAGTCCATGTCCGCTACTGTGCGCATACGCGTCCGTTTGGAAGTATAAATTGGCCTTGACTCTCAACACACAAGCAGACTCACGTTTTGCTGGTGGCAGAAGGCGGTGGCCGTCAGGATCTGGTACAGATACTGCCGGCTGGTTTCCAGATCCATTCCACCCGGGTTTTGCTCCAAATCATCCAGGAGGGTGCGCTCTATGAACTCAAACACCAGATACCAGNACCCGGGTTTTGCTCCAAATCATCCAGGAGGGTGCGCTCTATGAACTCAAACACCAGATACCAGCGGCGGCGATGTTTCCACACTTCCTGGAGGTTCACCAGGTTGTCGTGACGTAGTTGCTTAATGGTTTGAATGATGATGAGGAAAAATAAGAATCAGGGTTAATATATATATTTTTTTATTTTGCAGTTCATCTGTATGGAAAGAATGTTCCAAACACTCAGTTCCAAATGTACAGCTTCTGTGTGGAGCTATATCCTCCTCAAAGCTCAGAGGCTCTGGAAGCAACATATTTACTCCAATTTAAAGGACAACGGACAAGTGGATTCTGCTGCAGGAATGCTTTGATTTTTGTGAAGATGAATCACCACTGGAACCCACTGCAGCTACCTGAAGTCCAGAGGTGCGGAGTAACACATTGCATTTACTCCATTACATTTACTTAGGTAACTTTTTTTTTCACAAAATTGTGCTTTACTGAGTAGTTTTATTGCAGGATACTTTTAACTCATATTGAGTATATTTATGAAGAAAAAAATATACTTTTACTCCTTTACATTTGGTCGCACTCTTTGCATTACTTTTGATTTCACCCATTTGAATTCAGTTTTTTTCTTATTGTCAGACACTACACTGTCTGCTTCAGCTCCAAAATAGCCAAGCTCCCACCATCCATTTCCATGAACGTTCACCCTGAACCCTTCATCCGTTTCACCCTGAATGGAAAAGTCATGGTGGAATCGACAGTGGGAGGTTTAGAAGAGGCACATCCCTGCCACACATTCAAATGCTGCTTTCTTTTCAGCTACATAACGAATTACATCTTTGTCTCACAAAAAAGGTGGACATTTCAGCTTTTAAGAATCAACATGGAACTTGAGGAAACGTGGAGGTAAGCTGCCACATTAGCTACTTAACTAGCTGCTGCTGCTAATGCTAACTCAAGTTTTCCTGTTCTATTCTGAGTAAATTCATGAAGCTGAAGTAGCTAACTGTCTTAACTAGCTGCTGCTGCTAATGCTAACTCAAGTTTCTTGTTCTATTCTGAGTAAATTTTTGAAAATAACCTAGCTAACTGTCTTGGGGCCAGGCCAGAATCATCATGATTTGTTATGTGGTAAATATTTGATTTATTACTGTATACTGTTTCTTTATATGATATGATTTGGATTGTATTAGAAGCTACATGTGGCTACTTTGCATTTTTTTTCCTCAGATGAGCACTTTATAGCTTGTTGATTATTCTAAAGAATAAACTTCATCAAAATTACTCACTACTCAAGTAATCCTTTTATAGATACTTTATTACTCTCACTCAAGTCATTATTTTGGTGACTACTCTTACTTGTACTTGAGTCGCTCTTATCATAAAGTAACTACACTTTTACTTGAGTACAGTTTCTGGCTACTCTACCCACCTCTGATGAAGTCAAGCGAACAACTACAAACTTTGTGCAGTGAAATTTCAACCTATTTTGGTTTGCGTCACTGATTTCTCATGTAAGGTTTCCTCTGATGGTGAGTTTTAAAATAATAATAATAATAATAATAATAATAATAATAATAATAATAATAATGTGGCATTAAGAGATATGATACNAATAATAATAATAATAATAATAATAATAATAATAATAATAATAATGTGGCATTAAGAGATATGATACTGGTTGTTTTGGGTTGAGTTTGCCTGGTGGTTGACAGTTTGCGTTGGCCTTCGCTCAGGTTTCAGGCTCGTACAGAGCTCTGGATGCTGAGCGAATGACTGACTCTCTGACCAGCTGGTTGATGGAGTGATTGTCAGGTTACCCTGAGTAGCTTGATCTCCCTCTGGGCGATCTTCTTCACCATCTTGTCATTGTCAGAGTCCAGGAACTTCTTGATGGCGACAAGACGGCCGGAGTCTCGGTGGCGACACTTCAGCACCGTGCCGTAACTGCCCTCCCCCACCAGACCCAGAGACTCATAGCGATCCATTGGACTGGATGCATGGGGAGGAGATTTGTTTTTTTTAAATGAAGTTTTATTATGTTTTACAGGTGTAAACACAAGGGACAGATGACTGTATATTGTAAATAATAACAAAAAAACACAAAAATATTAGCAATAGTAACAGTATAAAGAAATACAATGAAAAAAGAGTGAAAACAGGTTACCCCCAATAAAAGTGAAAACTACACTTATTGAAAAAAAAACAAATAAATGAATTAATGAACAAATAAATAGAAAAATAAATATTGAACTAAACTTTGCGCATTTCCTTTTATTTTGTCTTTATTACTTATACTACTAAAATGTATTTTATAGTTTAAGTGCCTTTAATAATAATAATAATAATAATAATAATTAATAATAATAATAATAATAATAATAACTATTATTATTATTTAGCAGCTCTTTTTAATTGAGGTTAGAATGAGAAAATATGACAGAAAATTAATCAAGTAAGAGAAAAATAAGAAACATATAATGACATAAGAAAGGAAAATATCACTCACTAGATACTACAAACACATTATGAGCCCATATGAATATTATAGAAGTGTTATAGTAAAACTACGATGATTATAGTTCAAGTTTCTCCATATATACAGTGACTTATATGATAGTTTATATGAAATGGACACAACAGATGATGTTTGTCTGGACTTAAGCGCATAGAAACACAAGTTATACACAAGACACAAACATACATACACACACACACACACACACACACACTAACCTTGCTCGNTATACACAAGACACAAACATACATACACACACACACACACACACACACACACACTAACCTTGCTCGTTCAGGGAATTCCTTTATCGCTGTAATCTGCTCAGGAAGGTTCCGATATCAAGATAAGGTAAACACTGGAGTAAGTGTGTGTGTGCATGTGTGTGCGCGCGCGGGCACGCGCGCGTGTAAAAGCGTCTCTTGGTCACCGGAGAAGACACTTGACTCCCGCTGGCAGGTGTGTATACGCGTGTGCGCGCTTGGCCATGCTGTAGCCATGGTAACGCCCCACGCGCTTCAGGTTGTCATGTCATTTTGAGCTCCGGGATTCATTCATTAAACTAAGGTCAGGGTTCGTCATAGTTTAGTAAAACTTAGCTGAAATCAGAGTTTAATCAGCTATTTGATGATATGAAATCAACTTATTAGTCAAACAGCAAAACTGAATATACATTTAAACTCTTTAAAAATTTAAACCTCTGAAATCGTAAAAAAATCGATCACGATTCTTCTACGTTTCACACTCAACGGTTATGATCTTTTACTCTATTTTGTAAAAAATGTAATTCTAGATAAATCAATATCTCTGTTGTAAACAGCTAGAAACACTATTATGTAAATAAAATAAAAATACACATACAGCATATGTAGAAAATTGATTTTTAACAGCTACTTTGTGATTAAATTAATTAATTAAATTAAATTATTTTTTTTCTCACCGGATTTAAGAATGACTTGAGACTCCCACAGCAGTAGTTGTGTCTGTTCCTTTGAGTTGGATTGTCCTAAACTGGCTCAGAATTTATCAATCATCCATCCTATTTTAGAACTTTGCCAGATTTTCCTGCAGGGATTATTAATCGTCATTATTCAGTCATGACTGTATTATTCATGCCATAACTTCAAATCACCACTGGACGGCGATAAAGACACACGATCCGTGTTGTCCTCTAAATTCTGTGGTGAAAGATGAATTGTTCCATCTCAGGACGTTCAAAATGCGCCAGGTGAGGCCACCCGTGGGCGGAAACTGTGTGCTGAAACTGTGTGTAATTTTTGTCTCATTTTTTCTCATTTTGTCTCATAACGAGACAAAAATTACAGTATCATCTATCTATCTATCTATCTATCTATCTATCTATCTATCTATCTATCTATCTAACCATTTACTTCTCAAAGGAAAATAAGTTCCTTTTTCCCAGTCGTCTTGAATGCACCACTGTCCCCCCGTATGCGCTATCCACGGTCCTGAAACATTGAACTCCAATCACTCTCTCTCTCTCTCTCTCTCTCTCTCTCTCTCGACATTGCTCGTGTCTTTTCGTGTTGTTTTTTCCTTTTTTCTCCTCATCAGGCTCACGCGGAGCTCTGCGGTCATGGACCACGGCAGAGGAGCTCGTCGTGCTCCGGGGCGCTGAGGCTCGTGAGTGACGGAAGGCGGAGGGCGGCGTGGGGACGCCACAGAAAACGTGGCGTCATTTAAGCGTCACGATGATCGAAGATCGTCTATGTTGAATCAAAGTGAAGAGCATCAGCCAATTACTTTTTTTTGTTTTTTCCGGTTGGTTTAAGGCTAAAATTAATGATCCGTTACCAAAGCAACAGAAACTGAAATTTTAGCTGGAAAATGTACTTGAAATTGAGATTTTTTTTTTTTTTTTTTAANTTTTTTTTTTTTTTTTTTAATATTATTTCTCTCGCTGTACATCAGATCTGTTCCACAGGAACACAGTTACAGTACAATTACAAAGCATCTCGGCTGGGAATCAAACCATCAACCTTTGAATCAAAAGGTTGTTTCTCTAAGCTTTAGACACTCCTGACAGTGTAATGTTTCCCCACACGAATTTGCATTTGTTCAAGAGATTTAAAGGACCATACTGTGATTTTGCATGTTTAAACCCAATAAATACCTGCATACACATCATGTTACTGACAACTATTTTCCAAAACATCAAATGGTATTTTTTCCGTTATTTTGCCAAATCCCCACATCTTTCAAAATCAAATGAAACACCCATCTTAAAATGTTTTGCCTGATAACCTGGACACCCAAATATAGAAGTGGCCATCATTTTTACTTTCTCTCAAGGGACTATATTCCCTGGCGGAGACATACATCATGTTCCATCCAGCTCTGTGTTGGACCAGTTAAATAAAGTTACATCCACAAAAATATTTAATAGATATGTTGTTTGCTGTGATGATTTCTTATCTCAAATGTGTTTCAAGTCTCTAAAAGTTGGTCTAATATTTACTGCTCCAGTATGGAAATGGTTGTCAGTAATATATGCAGGTTGTATATATTGGGCTCAAACATGCTAAATTGCCGACATTGTCCTTTATTGTCTACCTGCCCTGCACTCAAAACAGGCAAGGTAGTTATAAACCTGAAAAAAAGACAAATTTTAATTTTGTAATTGCTAATTTTTGCAATAACGTCACATTATATATTGTAAGTTGTATATTTTGGGCTCAAACGTGACACACAAAACACACAATCCGGCCAGTCATTCTGTATGTGCAGCATCTTTATTTATCTATTTAGCATCTACCATTTATTTTATCAGGAAAGAAGTTTAAAAAAAGATATTTATGCAAATGTCTGATGAAATGAATGAATGAAATGAATAATACAGTAGTACATTTGTTAAATTTAGTCATTTTAGGCTTTGTGAGAGCAAAGTCGTTTCTGTTGAGCTTGCTTTAGCAGCTCTCGTTGCTTGTTTCTCTCGCGAGATCTGGCAAAACTGATCACGTTGTCGGGATGTTAGTGAAGCGTGCCAAAGATCACGTGTCAATCAAACAGTGTGGGCGGAGTTTGCAGAACCTGGACTTTTCTTTTTTTTTCCCCCCATTTTAAGCGACCGTCTTTTAGATAGACGATCTTTGTTCTCTCTCTCTCTCNTCTCTGGCTGAAAATAGATCCAGCTGGGTTGGTTCGCGCAATCATCGGCTTCGTAAAACCGCTGAATCTTTTACGAAAAATAAACGGAAAATACCGACGCCGTTCTTCGGCCGTTAACCTGAGGATTTACCGACATTTTTACCGACAAGCTTCTTCACATTTATCCTGAATATATATATATATATATATTTATAAATCATATTTATTTTCCCCTCAAACGAAGCGATGTCTGTGGCGGGGTTGAAAAAGCAGTTCCATAAAGCCACTCAGGTAAGGAGAGACCGTCCACTTCTCTCTCTCTCTCTCTCTCTCTCTCTCTCTGTCTGGATAATACAATATATTTATTCCGTTTACGTATATTTGCATTGACGTCGCTTGTTTTCCGTTTTTGCTTTGGGTTCAATTGAAGCTAAATATCCACATATTAACGTTAAATTAAGCTATTATAAAATAATTATTCACTTTTTGCTGTAAAAATGAAATTTAAATCAAAGTTGAGGGTAAGTCACCGCAATTACATTTCAAAAAAGGGTGATTATACATAAAAATAGAATTTCAGGCTTTTTGACCCTTAATGCGACCCGTATTCACGTTATTTACTATATACTGATACTGTTTACCGGGATAAAAAAAAAAAAAAATCTTTTTTAAGCTTTCTGGCGATATCAAAAACGTGGAATAAACGTGTTTTTTTTTTTCTCTCACTATGCATCTCTAAAAGCATCATCATCATCATCATCATCATCATCATCATCATCATCCTCCTCACCTGCTTCGGGAATTGTTCCAATNCATCATCATCATCATCATCATCATCATCATCATCATCCTCCTCACCTGCTTCGGGAATTGTTCCAATATGAATGAAATTTTTATTATATCTTTCTTCCTATGTGTGTATTCAGGGTTCACCCACATCAGGATGTTAGTGTTACGTAACAGAATTGAGGTGTGTGTGTGTGTGTGCGCGCATACATGATTGGCTGCTGCTTCACACAACAGGGAATTCCCTCCATCCCTCTTTTACCGTAATTATCCTTTTATACATCCTTTGGTCATCCCTTTCCACTCTACTCATCCCTTCATCCCTCCATCCTGCCCCATCTTCCTTTGTATCAGCTTTCTAAACGTCTTTCATTTCTCTATCTTCCCCCTTTTCCTTATCTTCTTCCTTCCCTCCGTCTTCCTTTTACATCCTTCTGTCAAACACCCCTCCATCCTTCTTTACATCTCTTTGGTAAAACAATATTTTTACCTCTCTCCTTTTCATCTCTCCATCTTCCTTCTGTTGTCCCTCTAAACGTTCCTCCATCCATCTGTGTTTCTTTACTCTTTGTCATCTTTCTATCCTCTCCCCATCTCCTCATCCTCCCTTCTCCTTGTGATCAGCTTGTCATCCCTCCATCATGCCTGTGCACAACCTTCATCCTCCTCACCCTGCCAGCCCTCTGCTTCCTTTACATCCCTTCATCATTCTTGGAAAATATCCCTCCATCCCTCAGTTCTCACCTTCCCTTCTTCATACTTATGTCATCCCTTTAAGTATCCCTACATCCTTCAGTCAGCATCCTTCCTTCAATTATCCCTCAAAATATTCAATCCCTCCATCTCTCTTTGATCGGCTTTGTAAGTATCCTACTGTCTCTCTGTCTTTCCATTATCCCTTCATCGTCCCTCTTTTCCTTGTATTCTTCACTTTATCCCTCCATCATTCCTGCACATTCCCCTTCTTCTACTCTCATAATGATAATAGTACTAAATTTTTTTTTAATTAAAAAAGAAGACAAACTTCATTCATCTTTTCATTTCTGAACATTCTTTTATCCAGCCATAAATTTGATTTTCTATTTATCTATTTAAAATCTTAGACATCTGTTTTTTTTATTTATATTAAAGACCTACACAAATATTTACTATGAATGACAAATGATTAGTGAATACATAAAAAAAATCAAAAACCTAAATAATGACTGCATTCAAATTATAATAATTAAAAAATTATAATAAAACAGAAAATAATGTAAATAGATGAATAGAACAAAAAAATGATAAATTTGTCAATTAAAAAACAGTAAATATATAGACAGTTAAGTATTAAAAAATAAATACATAATACAAAAAATAAAAATGCAAATCAAATATGAATTTAAATAAACTGGCTGCCATATGTTGAGCCACCACCTAAAATGTATGTATGTTTATGGAATGGGAATTATGGAACTGGTGTTTTTGGGAATCAACAGGCATCCATAAAACTTAATATGGAGAGATGAAACAAATTAATTGCTTTTTTAAAACTCTGTTGTCTGTTAATAATAGTTTATCTTAGAGTGTGTTGTAAATTTTATTGATATCTCAGATTTCATACAGCATTTATAACACGATAAAGAAACTAATCAGCACCGTCAGCTGACAAAAGAAAAACAAATAAACTGCATTTTATAATCAAAAGCAGCTAATTCACATCATCAGGACAAATTCTTTCCCATTTTTTCCACATTCCTGGTGAAATGATCCCGATGAGAAGAGACGACAGTGTTGATCCCTGAGGGGGAAGTGGCTCGCTGCAGTGGAACAGGAAGTAAGAACAAAACAGCCGAGACAGGAAGTATCCTGAAGGCTCAGATAGTCTGAGAACTCAGCGTGACCCGGCACCATCCTCCGCCTCCCTCCTGCCCCCTTCCTCCACTCTAACATCTCACAACACACACTTTATACATTTAATCTGGCATCTAACTTATATATGATACCAGCAGGAAATGATGAAGACGCGTGTTTTGGCATCAGTGCTGATTTACTGTTGGGAACATTTTTTTTTTTTGGCTCAGACTTTTGACTGTGAAAGTGGCTCATATCTGATATGATTTGCAGTTTTCCTCCATCCTCACATCACCACACATGATCATATGAACAAAAACAGAATTCAAACACGTGTTCATTCATAATGATGTTGGATCCACGACTGCTTTGTTGGTTGGAGTTTTTCAATTCTGTTAAAGGGTCATACCACTCATTTTGCATGTTTGAGTCTAATTAATTTTCATACATGTAAAGTTACTGACAATCATTTCACAAAGCATACTACTGGAACAATGAATTTAAAAAAAAATTCCCCAATATCTTAAAAATGAAAGAGTGTACGCAGTCAAGTGACACTTTCTGCTATCTTAATATGCTCAATACTATGTATAAGAGTATATGTGTACTCATGTATTTGTACCTGTTGTGTGTAAAAATGGACATATACTGTGTAACAAAGCAAAAATTACAATAAAAATACTGTTAAAAAAAATAATTTCCTACCTTCCAGATCACCATTGGTTTCAATTCATTCTGGTACGCTATTAAAATCAACTTGTTGATAGTTGAAACGTTCTTGGGATAGATAATCCATCATCACCAACAAGACGTGTATTCTTTTTTTAGAAGTTACGTAATTTTAGCGTTTAAGCTCAATAAAAAGCGTGGAGTGAATTTATGTCTCCACCAGGGAATATAGTCCCAAAAGAAGACCTGCGTTTATGGAAAAATTTAAAGGACCGTGACTTCATAAGGCTGTGTAACTATTAACAGGAGAAACATGGATTTTTAAGGTGGATGTATCACTTGAATATTTGATTTTGAAAGATTAAGAGATTTTGCAAAATATTGGGAAAGCTGAAATACGGTTGTATGCTTTGGGAAATGATTGTCAGTAACGTTACATGTATGAAAATTGAATATATTAGGCTCAAACATGCAAACTGGCTGGTATGGTCCTTTAACCTTAAACCCTGTGCTGTTTTGCTGGATTTATTTGGTTTTGTTTTCTCTAATATGTCACAGTTCAGTCTATAGTATTATTCCCCTAAACTGAGCATAGCAGTTATCAAAGAAACCCAGACGCTACTCTCTGTCTGGAAGATGAACTCAAAGAAATTTGACTTGATGACTCTGGAATTGAAATGATGCATCTCTCGTCCCTTGGGTCTAGACTCAGATATCAAACAGAAATATGTAAAATACATATCAGTATGAGTCCAGATTATTTCAGCGGGTTTTTCCTCTGTTTACACATGCGCTAAAAGCACCCGGCTTGTGCCACACCAGAGCGGGTGTATGTGTGGAATAAAGAGATTTGTGACATATTGTATTTGGAGTGACACAGTGGCGTCCCCTTGAGGTGAAACATTAATGGAGTGACGAAGAGCTGGCAGGGAGCGAAGCCCCAAATAGATCTGTGAATCAACAGCAGACGTCAGTGTGGAACAAAAATAGGAATCGGTCTGTCTTTCTGTCTGTCTGTCTGTCTGTCTGTCTGTTGTCTGTCTGGTTCTCTCAGGGTGGATTGAAATTGGAACCGGATTCATCGTGTTTCTCTTTGGTGTTGATTAACCATTTAGACACTGTATGCGGCATGATCTAGTTCATCTATGATTTATTCATGGCTGTGCTAAGTTGAGTGCCCC
>VXCM01002156.1:1291-122578 GCA_014773175.1 Lucifuga dentata | reverse complement strand
GCAACATTTCTGTTAGTTTACCAAAGTACAAATATGGCTTGAGGGATTTTTCTTTTAAGATGTTGTTGAAATAAAATTGTCTAGTTTAGAAAATCATGATGCAGCAATACTTGCAGAACTAACAAGCACATTCTGGATCATGGCTAAATATATACTTTGTGTAGAACGTAATGCTATAATACCTTTTTGAGTGGCATGGTCTGTAAGAACTAACGCAGACTGAATCAAGATTGCCTCCATTATAAAGGAATAGCATATGTTGTTCACAAATCTCTTCACGGCTGCATCTTCCACAGCAATGTCAGTTAGCTACAAAAACTTCAGCGCTACTCAAGTGACAAAATGTAAACTGATCGGCCTGAGGGTGGCGCAATAATAAATTCAAAATTTTTGCATATATTGGCCTATAACTTTTGAACCACAAGTCCTAGAATCAAAATTCTTTTTACCTTTGATTGGAACTATATGCATCTATCCATAAAGGCCACGCCCATTTATGCCTGACTAGATTTTCTGCCATTTTGAATTGTTTCTGAAACAGTTTTGTCTTCCTCCTCCAGTTTTGGCTCAATCATCAACAAAATTTGCATATGACATGTTTGGACCAAGCCAGAAAAAAAAGTACCATTTTAGATTTTTTTATATTCTTTACTGTTTTGCTGCAATAGGCTGACAAAGTTGTAGGCGTGGCTAATTTTACAACATCTGCTATAAAATGTGGTATATCTCCTGAAGGAATTCATCTCATGTAACCAGACTTGGTGGACATATTTGTTAAACACATCTGGGGAAAAAATTGAGTCATCAACCAATTGAAATTCTTTTTTCCCTAGATCTATATGCATCCAATGGTATATTCCAAACTCTTCCCCCACAACTAGATTTTCTCCCATTTTGAATTGTTTCCGAAAACAGTTTTTTCGTATCTCTGCCTTCAGTTTTGGCTCATTCATCACCAAAATTTGCATGTGGCATGTCTGGCCCAAGCCGGAAAACAGTACCATTTCAGTTTTTTGATACTCTAAATCATTTTGCTGCAATTAGCTGAGAAAGTTGTAGGCGTGGCTAATTGTACAACATGTGGTATATCTCCTGAAGGAATTAGTCTACTGTAACCAAACTTGGTGGACATGTTTACTACAGACATCTTCACAAATTGACCTGATGGGGGCGCTATAACACCCATAGTAAACTTTCATCAATAACTTCTAAACTGTAGATCGTAGAATCAAAACTCTTTTTTTCTCTGTATTCCTTGGGCTAAGACACATCTATCCATTTAAGCCACACCCCTTTCCAACTCGTACCTTGTTCACCATTTTGAATTTTTAAAAATTTTGGTTTAAGCATTTCTTAAACATTGTAAAAATTATGGCGACTAATATTTAACATTGGTTCAACATCTCACCCACTACTCAGGTAAAAAAAAATATGCAGATTGGCCTGAATGTGGTGCTGCAACAAGTGTGCTTGCATTTTAGTCCATAACTTACTTTACCTTACTATAGCTTCCTATACACTTAATATAGTCTTACTATACAATTACTACAGTCTTATTATACAATTAATATATTCTTACTATGCACTTACTTGTCTTATTTTACACTTATTATACTCTTAGTACACACTATAATCTTACTATAAGACTACACTAAGTGTATGGTAAGGCAATAGTAATTAGTCTTACTATACTTACACACTTATGGTAGTCTTACTATACACTTACGTAAGACTATAGTAAGTGTAAAGTAAGACTATAGTAAATGTATAATAAGGCTATAGTAAGTGTATAAACATTCTACAATAAGTGTATAGTGAGACTACAGAAAGTGTATAAAACGACTATACAACGTTTACTATATTTAAGTACATATAATACATATATTAAAAGATGTGTACATAGTATATGTACACATTATGCACATATAGTAAATGTACATAGTACATTTACTAGTATATGTTATATTACTAGTATATGTATATTACTAGTATATCTTATATATAGTAAATGTACATAGTACATTTACTATATATAAGACTAGTAAATTATAGTAAGTGTATACTAAAACTATAGTAAGTGTGTGAAAAGACTAGTAAGACTAAGTATATAGTAACACTAGAGTAAGTGTATAGTAAAACTATTTTAAGTATATAGCAAGACTATAGTAGGTGTATAAAAACACTAATCATTGTATAGTAAGACTAAGTGTATAGTAAGACTACAGTATGTCTAGTAAGACTATAAAATGTATAGTAAGACTATAGTAAGTGTGTAGTAAGACTATAGTAGGTGTATAAAAACACTATAGTAAGTGTATAGTAAGTGTATAAAAAAGACGAAAGTAAGTGTATAGTAAGACTATATTAACTGTAGTAAGACTAAGTGTATAAAAAAAGACTAGTAACTGTATAGTAAGACTAATAAGTGTATAGTAAGACTGTAGTAAGTGTATAGTAAATCTATATTAAGTGTCTAGTAAGAACTATAGTAAGACTATAGTAGGTGTATAAAAACACTAATCATTCTATAGTAAGACTAATAAGTTTATAGTAAGACTACAGTATGTGTCTAGTAAAACTATAATAAATGTATAGTAAGACTATAGTAAGCGTATAATAAGACTATAGTAAGTATATAAGACTAGTAAGACTATAGTAAGTGTATAGTAAGACTATAGTAAGTGTATAATAAGACTATATTAAGTGTGTAGTAAGACTATATTAAGTGCATCATAAGACGATAGCAAGTGTATAAAAACACAATAGTAAATGTGTAGTTAGACTATTGTAAGTGTATAGAAAGGCTATAGTAAGTGTATTAAAAGACTATAGTAAGTGTATATTAAGACTATAGTAAGTATATATAGTAATTGTATAGTAAGACTATACTAAGTGTGTAGGAAGTGTATAACAAGATTATAGTAGATGTATAAAACCACTATAGTAATTGTATATTAAGACTAATATAAATGCATAGTAACACTATAGTAAGTGTCTAGTAAGACTATAGTAAGTGTCTAGTAAGACTATAATAAGATTATAGTAAGAACTATAGTAAGTGTATAGTAAAACTATAGTAAGTGTATTTAAATACTATAGTAAATGTATAGTAAGTGTATACTAAGACTGTGGTAAGTGTATACTAAGACTGTGGTAAGTGTATACTAAGACTATACTAAGTGTATAGCAAGACTATAATAAATGTATAGTAAGGCTATAGTAAGTGTATAAAAAGGACTATAGTAAGTGTATAGTAAGACTATAGTAAGTGTCTAGTAAGACTACAATAAGACTATTGTAAGACGATAGTAAGTGTATAAAAAAGACTATAGTAATTGTATAGTAAGACTAATATAAGTGTATAGTAAGTGTCTAGTAAGAACTATAGTAAGTGTATAGTAAGAGTATAATATGACCATAGTAAGTGTATAGTAAGACTATAGTAAGTGTATAGTAAGACTATAGTAAGTGTATAGTAAGACTATAGTAAGTGTATAAGACTATAGTAATTGTGTAGTAAGACTATCATAAGACTATAGTAAGTGTATAGTAAGGCTATAGTAAGTGAATAAAAAGACTGTATTAATTGTATAGTAATAGTATAGTAAGTGTATAGAAGGCTATCATAAGTGTATAGGAAGACTTTAGTAAGTGTGTAGTAAGTGTATAGTAAGACTATAGTAGGTGTATAAAAAGACTATAGTAAGTATATAGTAAGACTACAGTAAGTGTATAATAAGACTGCAGTAAGGTATAAAAAGACTATAGTAATTGCATAGTAAGTGTATAGTAAGACTATAGTAAGTGTATAGTAAGATTATAAGACTATAGTAAGTGTATAGTAAGACTAGTTTATTCTTACTATACATTTACTATAGTCTAGAAAGTAAGTGTAAAAAAAGACTATATTAATTGTATAAAAAGACTATAGTAAGTGTATAGTAACACTATAGTAGGTGCATAAAAAGACTATAGTGTTTAGTAAGACTATAGTAAGTGTATAGTAAGACTATAATAAGTGTATAGTAAGGCTATAGTAAGTGTACAGTAAGACTATAGTAAGTGTATAGTAAGACTATAGTAAGTGTATAGTAAGACTATAATAAGTGTATAGTAAGGCTATAGTAAGTGTACAGTAAGACTATAGTAAGTGTATAATAAGACTATAGTAAGTGTATAGTAAATGCTATAGTAAGTATATAGTAAGGCTACAGTAAGTGTATAGTAAGACTATAGTAAGTGTATAGTAATACTATTGTAGGTGTATAGTAAGACTATAGTAAGTGTATAAGACTATAGTAAATGTATAGTAAGACTACAGTAAGTGAATAAAGACAATAGTAATTGTGTAGTGAGACTAATATAAGTGTATTGTAAGACTATAGTAAGATTATAGTAAGTGTATAGTAAGAGTATATTAAGTATATAAAAAAGACTATAGTAAGTGCATAAAAAGACTAATAGAGTGTATAATAAGACTATAATAAGTGTATAAAAAGTCTATAGTAAGTGTATATTTAGACTTATTCTTAGGAGCAGAGAGAGAAGCCGAAGACGTACGAAGTTAAAGGGATGTTTTTCGAGCGTGAGAAATCACATGTNAGCAGAGAGAGAAGCCGAAGACGTACGAAGTTAAAGGGATGTTTTTCGAGCGTGAGAAATCAGATGTGAGCACATGTGAAGTCAGCCGTTTGCGTGAATCTCACGCTCAATGCGTGAGAGTTGGCAGCCCTGTGAAATATATTTATTTGTGAGCAACATTGAAATACAGTATGAGATTCATGTCTCTGCAGTTAGTGTGTTGTAACTGNTTTATTTGTGAGCAACATTGAAATACAGTATGAGATTCATGTCTCTGCAGTTAGTGTGTTGTAACTGACATAGGCGTTGATCCTCGTGTTAAATCCACTCGATATAGGTTACTGTCACTGTGAATATGGGCTGGTTATGTCGAATAAGCAGCATAGCTCTAGTGTCATGCTGAGGTTATTAGAAGGTGCTTTAATTAAGGATAGCACTGAAGGCGTAAGTGTAAAATATACAGCCCGCCACTGTCAGGAACACATATCACCAAACATACTTGGAAATTAAATATTAATAAAAACAATTACTATTTAGCATAGATATTATAATTTAGAATATTAAAAGAATTTGACATTTTAAAAGAAATTAAATTAATCATCCATCCCATCCATCCATCCATTTTCTAAACCCATATGTCCTGTTGAGGGTCACGGGGGGCTGGAGCCTATCCCAGCGGTCATAGGGCGAGAGGAGAGGCGAGAGGCGGGGTACACCCTAGACAGATCGCCAGTCTATCGCAGAATTAAATTAATCAAGCAAATGTAATTCACTGAAAACTGAGAACTCTGGCGCCACACAGTGGCCAATGACAAACATTGTGGTTAGATCAACTAAAAGATAATATTTATAACAGTAACACAGTATTAAAAAAATAAAAAGATGCAGGACAGCAGTTTCATCAGTTTTTGATGGCTGAAATGGCGGCTCTGGTCATGGTCCACAGCAGTTTCCATTTTGGGTTGTCAAGGAAACGCACTGGCACAGCCAGAATTGGGCAACGGAGTGAGATCGTCTCACAATTTAAACGTCAATTTAAACGACTAACCTGTTTTCATCCACTTAAGTCGTTTCTTCTTGAGTCACTCGTCCGCTAAACCATCTCTGTTCTGCGTCTTAACTTTTTAAACAACTTACGGATGTAAAATGACTTTTCAGCATTTCCATTCACTTTTTTAAAGTAATTTAATGCTAAGTCATTTTAAAAAGCTGGATGGAAACGTAGTTGCAGAAGGCATCACTTGTGACACACAAGTCAAAGGTGTATGTATGGGGAATGTGATGGCTGTAAAAACAGGGACAAGCCACTGACAAGCCATTATGCTGAAAATGGACAGATGTCGCACATTCAATGGGCAACAGCTGATAAAGACCACAGAGGT
Organism: Lucifuga dentata; assembly: GCA_014773175.1. Classification (NCBI taxonomy): domain Eukaryota; kingdom Metazoa; phylum Chordata; class Actinopteri; order Ophidiiformes; family Bythitidae; genus Lucifuga; species Lucifuga dentata. The sequence goes on along the minus strand of VXCM01002156.1, from coordinate 116,615 downwards.
GACCTCAAATGGAGCCTTCAAAGATAACTGTGAAGAGGGAGGTAGAATGTACCAAAAGGACCTGGTTGAGACATTCTTTGTGCTATTACAGAAATTCAGACATCACCTCTTTAACATTCAGCAACTTCTACCGAGCTCTGAAGCAGAACGTCTCTGCATGAATGTGCACTTTATATTGACTTTTCAGAGAAAATAAGCTGTAAATACAGCTCTGAGGTTCAAGTTGTACATTTTGGCTCATTATCAATGGATACGAGCAGCAAGAATCATCGAGAATTTCTAATCTGACCGTAACCTACCACATCTGTGAGTGGAGTGGATTGGTCACGAGGTTTGGAGCATTTTTTATCTTATTTTTTAACCTTGGAACCGCCGTTTAGAGCTGGAACCCTTGAACTGGGTTACACGAGTTTTAGCTGATGATATGAGCTGGCCAGTACATACCTGGTATTCTCTAGTAACTGCCATAATCATCGGACAAGGTGGGGAGAGTCTTAGGAGATCATTTTTCAAACCTTACCCTAACCCTCTCTCTCTCTCTCTCTCTCTCTCTCTCTCTCTCTCTCTCTTTTTCTCTCTCTCTCCCTCTCTCTCCTTTCAGGACAGTATGATGTCATGTCTTAATGCCTCTCCCATCCCATGGGACTACAACTAATCAGACAAAGCGCTGTCCCCCCACTGGACCTCTCAAACCCTCCCTCAAGGATTTAACCTTTGACCTCATCATTATCTGGCCAGCGATAACGACTGACGTGTTTTGTTCATGTGTGTACGTGTGAGACAGTGCATCTGTGTGTGTGCACGTGTGTGAATATGCGTGTTTGTATCACTCAGTTTCTTATTTTGAGACACTCGTACACGTATTGTTCTGCTAGGATGTTGTTTTTCAGGTTGTCTCCCAGAACTATGTGCATGCTATGTGATTTCAACCATTTCTTCTTAAATGTGAAGAAAACTGAGGAGATGTTGTCAGTGGGGATCATAGCTCAGTGGTCATCCATAATGAACCAATCAAACAGGTCTCCTTCTACAGGTACAGGTGTTCACTTGGATAACACCTTCAGCTGGAGGGCCCATGCTGAAAGTTTGTGTTGTCGGTTACAGCAGAGACTATATTTCTTATGCAGACGCAGGGTGCATGGTGAACAATTATGCTTTTATTCTATCAGGCTATACGTGAGAGCATAATCAGGTATGGGATAACAGCATGGTATGGAAATCTCTCTGTACAGTTAAAATCCAGGCTTGCTGGTCTGGTACAGACTGAACAAACATCAGTCCCTCCAGTCAATATATGACCAGTCTGTTGCCAGCATGCACAGAAAATATTGTCTGACTCATCTCATATTCTCCACACAGAGTATGAGCTCTTACCCTCTGGCAGACGATATAGAGTACCTCTATGCAAACTCAGTCGTTTTAAAAATTCATTTGCCTACCTCAATTAAAATTTTAAACAATGTTTGAGGCTGCAGGGTTGTGCAATGGCTTTATGATCCTCTTATCTGGTTGTATGTGCAATATGTGTAATGTGTAACATATGTAATTTTTGTGCAATATGTGCAACGTGCAACTTAGTGTTGTGATTTACTACAAGAGGCGATTATAAGTGTGCAGCATTTGAGTCCAAGACAAATTTCCCCATAGGGACAATAAAGTATATCGTATCATATTTGAATGTCTGTGGTCATTTTGATGACTGTTACGGGGGTCAGGGTGAGGTGTATTTGTTCCAGTTTGTTCCAATATATTTCCCTGGCCAGCGTGAATTTGGGACATTTCAGAAGGAAGTGAAAGCCAGTGGAATCTCTTTCTGTTGGTAGTGTGATTTCCTGTATCTGCTGGTCTCTATTGCAGGCTGTGTGCACTAAGTGTGTACTTTGTTAATGCTGTGTGATGTCTGAGTTAGGGTTAGTAATTAATGTGTGTAATGAATGAAGATGAGGCTGACTTATAGCAGATTACGATGCCCCCAGAGGCTCTATCTTTTAACAGAGGAGCTCTTAAGTGATTGGTTGTTTCTTACAGTCCTGAGTTGATGATGATATTTTATAACTTTTTTTGTATTAATGTTGTTTTATCAGATTTTAGGCTGCCTTTTTTAATATCTGGCTCCAGGGACTGCAGATGAACTTTGGCTCATTTACATTTTAGTGTTTTACTGTTGATCAATTAGCATTGTCCCTGACAAATAAACCAATAAATGAAAAAATGAAATGAAATGGGAGGATAGTTTATTTGTAGACTGAATGGTATGGTCTGATTTTATTTAGTATGTCTGTGTTTTTGTGCTTTCTGTGAATTCTGATGTGGTTTTACATCCAAAGAGAGAGGAGATTATTTCTGTATGTTCTGTATGTATATTCTGTATGTATGGAAACAGAGCGTGTCCTGTGTCTGACAGTTTATAAACAAAATATAAACCAACTTACTTTGTAGTTTTGGGGTAAATAACAGGTTAAGCCAGTAAAAAGGTGACCTTTTCATGCTCTTTCTCTCTCTCTGTGTTCCTCTCACTTTCTCTCTCTCTCTGGTCTGTCTGTCTGTCAGCTCTCATTTCTCTCTCTCTCTTTCTCTGTCTCTGTGTGTCTCTCTCTGTGTGTGTTTCTCTCTCGTCCCTGTTGGCAGTGAGTTGTATTGGGTTAGTGCATGCCCTCATACACACACACACACACATGTCCATATGTAAATACAATTATTATGTGTGTGTGTGTGTGTGTACCCTGCACCTTATCACACACTCCCTGTCCCTCCTGAGCACTAACAGGACTCATTACTGTCAGGCTCATCTCCTAATTGGCTGTGATAGTAGCCCCCNCCCCCCCCAGGGGAGGGGCATCAGATTCAATTAAAGAATGTCATTGGTTCTTTTAAATATTTAATGCCGAGGATGAACAACAGCCAGGGAACACAAACTCACCGTGACTAAAGTGTATGTGTATATGTATGGCTGTGTGTGTGTGTGTGTGTCAGGGTGTGTCTGTGTATGTGTGTTAGTGTGTGTAAATAATTGTTATGACAATTTATTGAGAAATAATTGTTATGTTGAAAAATTATTCACACACTTGGTGTGTGGGATTCGGTGGCTTTTTGTTGTTGACTTGATACTTTGACATTTTGTTTTCTCAAAGAAAGAAAACTATTGAAACAATAACTATTTGTCAATAATGTCTATTAATATACTTTTTGCCAATTTGTGTCATGATAACTAATTATTTGTCAGTAATTTGTCATGATAATTTGTCAGTAATTTGGCACAATAATAATAATTTGTCTATAATTTGTCATGATAATTATTTGCCAGTAACTTGTCATGATAAATATTTCAATGATTTATCAAGACAACAATAATTGTCAGTAATTTGTCATAACAACAATTTTTTTGGAATGTCTCATAACAATAATTATCAATAATTTGTCACGATAACAATAATCATTTGTCAGTAATTTGTCTTAATAACTATTTGTGAATAATTTCTCATGATCGCAATAATTTTTATGAATACTTTTTCACAATACTTATTACTCAAAATTTTGTCACGGCAACAATAATCATTAGTAAATAATTTGTCATGGTAACAATAATCATTAGTTAATTCGTCATGATAATTATAATTTGTCATATTGACAGGTTTCATGTTTTGGTACACTGCATGAATGTTCAGAGTGTCTGTTGAACCACCAGGGGGCAGCAACGCCACGCTTTGTGTGGTTTATGTATATGTGTGTATATGCATGCCTGTGCATCCCTATGTGCATGTATTTGTGTCTGTGTTTGCATGTATTTGTATCTCTATGTGCATGTATTTGTGTGTGTGTGTGTGTGTGTGTGTGTGTGTGTGTGTGTGTATGTACAGTGCCATGAAAATGTATGTGCCTCCTTCCTGATTTCCTCTATTTTTGCATATTTGTCATGTTTAATTGTATCAGCTCTTCAAATAACCCCTAATATCAGACAGAGACAGACTGAATAAACATAAAATACAGTTTATAAATGATAATTTTATTTATTGAAGCAAAAACGTTATCCAACACTTATATCATTCATGTGAAAAATGAACTAAACTCAATAACTGGTGGTTCCACATTTAGCTGCAATAACAGCAGCAAACTCTTCTGATAACTGGAGATACAATCTTTCTCATCACGTGGAGGAATTTTGTTTCATTCTTCTTGCTAATTTAATTCAGACACATTGGAGGTTTTCCAGCATGAATTCAAGGTCCTAACACAACATCTCAATGGGCTTCAAGTCAGGACTTGGACTAGGACACTCCGTAACCTTCATTTTGTTCCTTCTGAGCCATTCAGAGGTGAACTTGCTCCGATGTTTTGAACTGTTGTCTTGCTGCATAAGCTAGTTGTACTTGAGCTTCAACTCATAGACTGATGACCTGACGTTCTCCTTCAGGATTCTCTGGTAAAGAGCAGAATTCATGTTTCCCTCAATTATGGTGAGTCATCCAGGCCCTGAAGCAGCAAAGCAACCCCCCACCATCACACTACCACCTCCATGTAACCTCCACCATCATGCTACCACCTCCATGCAATCCCTCACCATCATGCTACCACCTCCATGCAACTCCCCACCATCACGCTATCTCCATGCAACCCCCTACATCACACTACCACCACCATGCAACCCCCCACCATCACTGTACCACCTCCATGCAACCCCCACCATCATGCTACCACCTCCATGCAACTCCTCACCATCATGCTACCACCTCCATGCAACTCCTCACCATCATGCTACCACCTCCATGCAACTCCCCACCATCATGCTACCTCCATGCAACCCCTACATCACACTACCACCGTCATGCAACCCCCACCATCATGCTACCACCTCCNTATCATGCTATCACCTCCATGTAACCCCCCAGTATTGCTAACTCCCCACCGCTACCACCTCCATGCAACCCCCATCATCACACTATCACCTCCTTGCAACCCCACATCACAATACCACCTCATGTAACCCCCAACATCACACTACCACCTCCATGCTGAGCATAGGTATGATGTTGTTACTGTGGAACGCTGTGATTGGTTGATGCCAGATGTAACAGGACCCGTCTTCCGCACAGTTCCACTTTCCACTCATCTGTTCATAGAACATTCTCCCAAAAGGTCAGAGGTCATCAAGGTGTGTTGTGGCTAAATTGAGACGAGCCTTCATGTTCTTCTGGGTTAGCCGTGGTTTCCACCTCACCACTCTCCTGTAGAGGCTATTTTTGGCCTGTGTCTTTCTAATAGTAGAGTCATGACCTCTGACCTTTACTGAAGTGAGAGAGGCCTGCAGTTCCTTTGATGTTGTCCTTGGATCTTTGTGACTTCCTGGATGAGTCGTTGCTGCTCTTGGAGGAGNAGTTCCTTTGATGTTGTCCTTGGATCTTTGTGACTTCCTGGATGAGTCGTTGCTGCTCTTGGAGGAGTTTTGAAGGTCGCCTCTACTGTGAAGGTTCACACTGAGCCAGGTTCTCTCCATCTGAAGATAACGGCTCTCTGTGGATCTGTGGAGTCCCAAAGCCTTAGAAATGGCTTTGTAACCTTCCCAGACCTGATGGATTTCAATCACCTTCTTCCTCACCTCTTCTGGAGTTTCCTTTGATGGAGGCGTTGTTGCTGCTGGCTGAGACCTTTTAGTTGCTTCAAGTCACTGAAAAAGTTCTGTTTAAGTGATGTTTAGATTGAACACAGCTGCAGGAATCCAGCCTGGGTGTGTCGAGTCCAACAGAACCAGTTTTCATGAACTCTGGTAGATTAGAGGATGTAGTAACGAGGGGGGGAATACTTTTTCACACAGGCCTAGTTGGTATTACATAAGTGTTTTGCTTCAATAAATACAATTATCATTTAAAAACTGTATTTTATGTTTACTCAGGCTGCCTTTGTTTTATGTTAGATTTTGTTTGAAGATCTGAAACAATTTTGTATGAGATATATATAAAAATAGAAATCAGGAGGGGGCAAACTCTTTCTGTATGAATGTGCTGTTTGTGTGTGTATATATACGTATATACATGTGTGTATGTTTCTGTGTGTGTGTATGTATGAATGTAAAGCCAGGTTTATTTGTAGCTTAATATCACATCCAGCATCTCAAAGGTCTTCACAGACGTTATCTGTTCATGATCAGCACAAACTCTGCAAGACAACCAGGAAAAACAAAGTGATTATATAAGGAAAACATGGAAGAAACTTGAGGAGAGGCAGTTCAAAGCAGCCAGGTGAGACACAGAAGGTGAGCAGAGAAATTACAAAGACGTAAAAACAACGAAATATTAAAACATATACGAGATATAAAACAACAAAGGAAACCATATAAATATAAAACAGAGAGAAACAGCAAAAACATGCATAAAATCATAATGAACAGAGCAGCTATGTATGTGTGTAGGTATTTGTGTGTGTGTGTGTGTGTGTGTGTGCACCGTGTCCATATATATGTGCTTGTGTGTATTATGTGTGTGTGTGTGTGTGTGTGCGCGTGTAAGCGTGTGAATGAGGTAATGCGTTGCTTCTCGCTGGTTTAGCACTTTGGGCTACAAGCTGAATGTGTGTGTGTGTGTGTGTGTGACAGCATGCAAGCTTACATTCATTATGCAGAACGTTCTCATTGCCATCGGATCCCTATTAACACACACTAACACACACACACACACAGACTATGACATGTAACACAAACACTAACACGCAACAACATACACAAACACTACATACACTAACATACATGTGTGTATTATGTGTGTGTGTGTGTGTGTGTGTGCGTGTAAGCGTGTGAATGAGGTAATGCGTTGCTTCTCGCTGGTTTAGCACTTTGGGCTACAAGCTGAATGTGTGTGTGTGTGTGTGTGACAGCATGCAAGCTTACATTCATTATGCAGAACGTTCTCATTGCCATCGGATCCCTATTAACACACACTAACACACACACACACACACAGACTATGACATGTAACACAAACACTAACACACAACAACATACACAAACACTACATACACTAACATACACACAAACAGTAACACGCACTAAAACACAGAAACACACTAACACAGTAACACACAATAACACAAATACACATACACTCTAACATAGTAACACACATTAACACACAACAACATATCAACACACAAATGCTAACATATACACTAACACACACTAAAACACAGAAACACACGCCAACAAACTAACACATCACACACTAACACACACAATCACACAATAACACACACACACACTAACACTGCAACACTAACATACATACTAACACACACACAAACAGTAACACACTAAAACATAGAAACAACCACTAACATATACTAACACACACACACACTATCACAATAATACAAACACAGTAACACACACATCACACAATAACACACATACACACTCTAACACAATAACACACACTAACACAACACAACAACACACAAACACTAACATACACACTAACACACACACACTAAAACACAGATACACACACTAACATACACAAACTCATTTACACACTAATACACAAAAAAATCTCAATAACACACAACACATAAACACTAACCTACACACAAACACTCACAGAAACACAGTAACACACACATACACACTGTGTGGGGACCGTTAACCCTTTTTAATCGGTCACCGAGGGCTGCTGCTGAGAGAAGCGTAGCTTGACGCGTGCTTCCAATTGCAAATCAAAATCCAAGTCTTTCCTTTAAATTCATAAACAGTTTCTTTATTTTTGGCTCACCATTTGCCATCCAGTTGTCCAGTTTCAAAAACATAAAGTAAAACTTGAATAACTTTTTAAACTGAGTATGTCTAATAACTTAAAACAACAAAAGAAATCCACTTGATGATAATCAAACACTTAAAATAAGATCTAACACGCTCAAACTCCATCCAAGCGCCATCTAAAACTGTTCCTCTTCCACTCTTTAACACCAACACCTGACAACAGTTGCAATCAATGCTCTTTAAATAGGCTCTTTTAGAGAAACTCCACCTAGTGTCTGATAGTGGAAAAGCACAAACATTTAACCAAAAATGGCTCCTACACACTGAAACACAGAAACATACATTAACATGCTAACACACAAACCAACACACACACAAACATGCATAGTAACACATACACAGTAACACAAACACACACACTAACACACACAAAAACATACTAACACACAGAGTAACACACACTAACATACTAACCCATATACTGTTTTATATGTACCACCACAATTACATCTCACATACCAATACACACTAACACACAATCTTACACCACACACACTAACACACACACACACACACACACACACACACACACACACACACATACACACACCCACACCCTAACACATTAGCACACACACAAAAACACACTAACACACAGAGTAACGCACACACTCCCCCATATACACACACTAACACACAATCTTACACCACACACACTAACACATTCTCTCTCTCTCTCTCTCTCTCTCTCTCTCTCTCTATCTCTCTCTCTCTCTCTCTTTCTCCTCCTAGTAGAACCGCTGTACTAAAGCACACATTAAACATACATACAGACACACTCTCTCTCTCTCCTCCCACTATCTCTATCATTCTTCCCCTGTCATTCCTTTATCCTCCTCCTCCTCTCTTGTTGTTGTTGTTTTCATGTTGTTTATTGTTAACGACTTGTCCTCCGGCTCCATGAGCTCCGATCCATACTCAGCATCGGTATCGACCGATATCAGCAGATATCAGAGAAAAACATTTGATATTATCAGAAATTACAAATTATCATTTTATTTACACAGCATGAAAATACTCCTACAGGTAAAAGTAAAAACCTGCAGCGCTGCATGTAAGCAATGTCACGCACAATACACACAATTTAAAAAGAACATTGGTCACACTCCTGTAAAAGCTCATTTGTGTACCAAACCAGCCGTGGTGAGAGAACGAAGAGAGAGAGAGAGAGAGAGAGAGAGGGAGAGAGCTCCCTTTCTATTTTTCCATCTTCATCTCTGTCTCTCCCTCTGCTTTAATAATTGAATTTGCCGTACCTGGATATCTGTATCTTTCTCTCTTCATCTCTCTCTCTCTCTCTCTNCCGCCCCGCCCCACCCCAAAATTGGTTGGACAGATATAAAATTAATTTAATTGGCTGTTAAATGTCATTTACCTGAGCTTCCCCTAACATGAACACACCTGAGTGGAAAGAGACACACCTGCTGCACCAGCGTCATCCTGATGTGTCTTTAAGCAATAAAATAATAAGAACAGAGGTGATATGAAACTGACAATGTGAGTTTGGGAGCACATGTACTGTATTCAGACGTGTGTGTGTGTGTGTGTGTGTTGAGCTCCACAAACAGGACATCAGATTCAGTTTGTCACAGCTGATGTTGATGTCAGTGATCTACAGCACATCTGCACAAAGAGTTTTAAGTTTTCTTTATAATATAATAATAATTGATTGTTAGTGTAAAGATTACACATCTGTGGTTTTAAATTTGTGTTTGGTTTAATCAGGCTAAATGTAACATCGGTGGCATATCGGTATCGGGATTTAAAAAGTGGGATCGATTCATCCTTAATATACAGTCATGTCACGTTTAGAAATTCTTTATTTCCACGTGACTTATTGCCACGTGGAAATCTGCACCCACAGAGGTCTGATGACAAGTCTGTGGGGGGGGGGGGGNGGGGGGGGGGGGGGAAGAAAGAAAAAGAAAAAAAAGGGAAAAAAGCAAAGAAAAAAGAAAAAAACAAAAAAGAAAAAAGACAAAGAAAAAAGAGAAAAAAGGGAAAAAAGACAAAAAAGAAAAAAGAAAAAAAGGGGAATAAATGATGTGCATTTTGGATCATTGTCCTGCTGGAGGATGACCTTTGACAGAGACACAGCTTTGTAACACTGGGTGGAACATTGCGCTCCAAAATACCTTGGTAATCTCCTGATTTCATGATGCCATGCACAGATTCAAGACACCCAGTACCAGAGGCAGCAAACAACCCCAAAACATCAGAGAACCTCCTCCGTGTCTGACTGTTGGACAGTGTTCTTTCCTTTGAAGGCTTCATTTTTTTTTCCTGTAAACAAAAATTCATGTGATTTACCAAAAAGCTCTAATTTGGTCTTGTCTGACCACAGGACGTTCTCTCAAAAGGATTTTGGCTTGCTCAGTGTTTTAAACTCCAGCCAGGCTTTCTAGTGTCTCTCTCTCAGCAGTGGGGTCCTCCTGGGTCTCCTTCCATAGAACCCCCTTTCATTGAGTTGGTGACGGATGATGCGAGTTAAAACGGCTGACCTTGTGTCTGAAGGTCAGTTTGAATCTGTTTTGCAGTTGTCTGAGATTCTCCACCATTCGAGCAGTCCTTCTCTGCAATCTTTGGTCAACTTTTCTCTTGCGTCCTCTTTCAGGGAGGTTGACTACAGGACCATGGGCCTTAAACTTCTTGATAACATTGCACATGGTGGACACGGGAACATCAAGGTCTCTGGAGATGGACTTAGCCTTGAGATTGTCCATGCTTGGCTACGATCTTCTGTCTGACCTCCTCAGATGATTCTCTGCTTTTTGTTCTTTCCTCCATGCTCAGTGTCATACATGCAGTAACACAAGACAGCAGAATGAGTACTTTGCTCCATTTAAACTGGCTGAATGAGTGACTATTAAGCCACATTTATACTTGACGCTAACTACGTGTACACGCACTTAAAATGGCCGACGCGTTTTTAGCGTCAGTTTGACGCGTCATTTGTGCACGTCATCCAGAATTAACGCGACGCAAGAGATGCGGCAGTACCTATAGATACCACAGGGGGCAGTGTTGTGAACATTTGTCGTGACGTGAGCAGCACATACAGGACCAACAAGTAAATAAACAATGTTTATGGACTGCAGATAAAAATTAGCCTTCTTTTGGCTAAATCCCATGCATTTACACCATGGCTATGCGTGATGTTTAATTAATGTAGATGGTCCCTGTAAAACTAAATGAATGAAAAGTGTGCAGGACTACATTATTACATGTGCATGGATAACCGATGACAGACAGAAATGGCTGTCTCAAGTTATGAGGAGAAGCTGATCAGCCACAGGAAAGCCAATCTCATGTATAGCCTATAAGCCGACCCCCTGATTTTTTTTTTAGATTTGCAAAGAAACCAGTATATTGTTCATCATTGTATTTGTTTAGCAAATTACCTGTTTTTCTGTGATTTCCTGAGAATAATCCTTGTACCGGTAAACATGATATTTATTTCAACAGCTGATTACTGTAACTGACCAATCACAGCAGAGCTTACTGGCTGCTGCAAAATGTTTAGTCAGGAAATATCTCATTCTAAGATATGATTTAAATTATTTTCCAGATGAAGATGATTGGGTAAGTGCTCTTTATGTTTGTTCGTTGCTGTAAATGCTTGTGTAGCTTAACCCTCCATGGCTGCTAAATTGGGTCTGTATCAAGTCACGGCGCCTCACATCGCCGCCTGGCTGATAGAGCGTTAAGCCTCCAGATCTACGTTAACTACGGAGGCCAGCATGTACGCAATAACACTCACGACGCGCGACATGAGCACACTCATAAGCGTAGTTAGCGTGAAGTACAAATGAGGCTTTAGACTGCAGGTACCTGTGACGCACCACAGGTGGGTTCAAGGTGAATCACCTGCTAGAAATCCAATTATTTCTTGCAACTTCAAAAAAGGCCAAAAATATTGTCCAGGCCATTTTTGCATTTCTGTGTGGAATAAATTAGGATTCAGTATTTTTTCAGCTTTTTTTGTTTTGTTATCTGCAAACCAAAGAAGTACATATGTGGATATCAAAAGATGTTTTAATTTCACAATTTTCTTGAAGAAATGGTGTGCTATTTAAAAAAAAAAAAAAAAAAAAAGCAAGGGTAACAATATTTTCGATCAAGACTGTATGTTGGTATGTTGCCATGCAGATAGTTTTGGTTTTATTTGTCCAGGTTTTGAGATGCTGTTCTGACTTCAGTACAGCAGAAATGAATTAATTTTGTTTGCTCTGCCAAAAGCAACAGCATCAATATCATGTTCAGTTTTCACTGTCTCAAAGGTATCATAAATAAAACCAAAACTGCATGGTAACATACCACAAGAGAGAGGTTAAAAAAAAAAAAAAAAGCTTTTGTTCTTTATTTTCATGTCATTTTGATGAAGTGACTTTAACTGACTGACTTTGACTGCTTTAAAGCTCATTTGATTTTTGTCCATGTTAGAATTATCAGTTTTTCCTGTAGTGTGTGAAATATTACCATAAGCTGTGAACCAATAATTGGTCTAATTCCAGTGTGTGTTAAAGCACAGCATACCCAAACATACTACCAGAGCGGTAAATTTTAGAACTGTTTTTTCCTACCTTCCTGATTGCCATTAATATCAGTTTATTCCAGTAAGCTATAAAAATCAACTTGTAGTGACTTAACATAAATACTCCATGACAGCGAACACTACAGGCCAGAACAGCCAATCAGCATAAGGCCACGCCCTCTGGTCTTGACTGAGAGACCGAAATGTCATTAAGAAAAGTGTCATTATGAAATAAATACAGCATTCAGAAAAATGATGTTGTGAAATAAAAAAGAGACTTAAAAAAAAAACAAACATTATGAAGTAAAAGTGTTAATGAAATAAGATTTCATAATGTGGAATTATTTCATAATTTATTGGTGCTTTTGCATAGAGTTATTTATTTCATAATGTTGTTTTTATTTAATTTTGGTGCATTTGGCATTCCATAATTTATTGCATTAAAGGTGGCCATATTTGCTCACAACACAATGATTATAATTCTCTATTGATTGTCGATTAACAAGCAAAAAATAAATAAAATAAAATAAAAACACATTTTGCTAAATTCGGCAGATTTTCTTCCTGGATTACCGCAGAAAACTATGAAAAAAATCTGCAGATTTCATTCGGTCTTAAAGATGATTCACTGGAGCAAACGATGCTGGGACATAAACCTCATCAGTCAGCGCTCCTCCTCTTATACATGAAATACTGGAAGAGGAGGAGGAAAAGAGGAAGAGGAGGAGGAGGGAGCATAAAGACAGAAAGGCTCTTAGCTGAATTGTTTTTTTGTTTTTTTTTGATTAATGTCAAAGATAAATAAAGAGAAAACTGATGAGACGCATCACATCAACCAACCAATCAAAACACTCATACTGTATAACACTAACACACACACATACAAAGATACACACAAATACATAGAGATACACACAGACACAGCTGCAAAAAACACAGACACTCAGATACAGACATGCGCACATGCAAACACACACATACACAGAAAGGCACACACAGAGATACATGCACACACTCACATAGAGAAACATACACATACAGATATACTCACACACACAACCAATTACACAAACATACTCAGAGATACACACACACAGTGAGGCTGGGCTGTTTGTGCTGCAGGTAGAAGCAGGACATAATTCTTTACCTGCAGCAGGTGTTTCTGTTTTTTGTTCGGGTTAATCTGTAAGAACAAAGCAACTTCAAATCATTTCATTAGAATCAGAGACACAAAGAGAGTGTGCACAATCTCTCTCTCTCTCTCTCTCTCTCTCTCTCTCTCTCTCTCTCTCTCTCTCTCTCTCTTTGTCACAGCTGCTCAGTCCTCATATGATCCTTTATGGCTGAGTGGACACGACTCATACGAGGATTCACGTGTTCTGGCATGTTGTCTACATGCAGCCAGTTGTCATGTCTTGGTAACTTTGTCCGCTGCCACTGAAGTCGCGTTGGGCTCAGATCATGGCGTGATTTTACTTGTGGCCACTAAGTGTAATTTACCGTTGATCATATGTGATCAGTCAAAGGTTTGATTTTGAAGTCTGAAGCATTATCTGCTCAGTTATTATCACAAGTGTTCCAGGCTTAACTTTTAACATACATATGAAAGCTCAAACGGTCACCAAAAACATCACATGCTGCTTTCAGTGCAAGTGGGAGAAAAGACTTATGTGCATTTTTACACAAAGACAGACGTGTCTGCTCTGCTGACCCAAAAAAAAAATAAATGAGCGTTGAGGAGAAAGACTGAGAGGAATGATTTGAAGCCTGCAGGTGTTTTCATATCCAAGAAAAGATCGATATTAGTGTTCATTCTCATGCTGAATGTACAGCGCAACGACTAATAAATAACCATAATCACAAAACGCCCCAAGATCCACTCTCACACAATTATCATCCTTCTCTCTTTGGCACATTTGGATATTGCTCCTTCAGGGTTCTCAAATGAGTATGAATATGTGTATGTGTGTGTGTGTGTGTGTGTGTGTGTGTGTGTGTGTGTGTGTGTGTGTGTAAGGCATTCAAATTTCAATGAACTATGGGCATTATATGAAGTGTGTGTTGGTAACCTTCTAACCGTTTATAGGTCCATGACTGTGTGTGTGTCTATGTCTGTGTGTACCTGTTTTCTGTCTCTGTGTGTTTGTGCATGTGTGCATGTGTGTGTGTGTGTGTGTGTGTGTGTGTGTGTGTGTGTGTGTGTGTTTGCGTGTGTGTGTTTGCGTGTGTGTGTGTAGCCACAGGCTGTGAACAACAACAGACCACGGTAATTGAATCTTCATCTGGGCCCCAAGTCTAACCATCAGACAGTGATAACACACACACACACACACACACACACACACACACACACAGAGTCTGTACAGAGCAGCAGGATGTGGCGTGCACAGCGGTGGGCTTGTCTTTCATCATTAGAGGCTGATGGCTCAGTGTGTCTTAGCTCAGAAACATGAAAAACAAAAGCAGGAGGAACGTGAATTCATATGACATTTGCATGAACCTGCTTCAGCTTATCCACACACGTCATGCTACACGCTTTGCATATTTAAAGCACTGTGATGGCATCTTTCAGAGTTGCTCAGGTGGAGATGTGATTCTTTCATTAGAGATTCTGAAGTAAAATCACCACAGCTAAAAAACGCCATTGGGGATGCACATGCCGTGGTCGCATGTAACACGCAGGGTGTTGTGGTTGATAAGTGAAGGACGTGGTGGTGTCGTCGCTGCTGAGCACGGAGCTGCTGACTAATAATTCTCGGCCAGAGCTCTGTAGTCACTAATACATTAACTGTCTTAATGGAAGGGCCCATCCCCCCATCAGACCCTCATCTGTCTCTTCTCCATTAAAAACCTGCCTGATAAAAGCAGAGACTGACCGACTGCAACAGAACACATTACTGCTCATAACAGAATATCAATCGCAATAATTCTCACAAAACAAAAGGAAAGCAGACTCCACACGACCCACGTCGTAACTGCTATCCAAACACCTTTTCAGCCCAAACAGGTGAAAATGACATGAAATATAACAGAAGTTCTGACTGATATGCTGACCTTTGTCCGTTTGATGTTACTGAGCTGCTGCGTACCAGACCAAACTTCCTCCAACGCATTCAGACCAAACCTCCTCCAANGATGTTACTGAGCTGCTGCGTACCAGACCAAACTTCCTCCAACGCATTCAGACCAAACCTCCTCCAACGCAATCAGACCAAACCTCCTCCAGTGCATTCAGACAAAATCTCCAATGCATTCATACCAAACCACATGTTCAGACCAAACCTCCTCCAACACATTCAGACCTAACCTCCTCCTTCAACACATTCAGACCAAACCTCCTCCAATGCATTCAGATCAAACCTCCTCCAACGCGTTCAGACCAAACCTCCTCCAACGCAATCAGACCAAACCTCCTCCAACGCATTCAGACCTAATCTCCTCCTCCGACACGTTCAGACCAAACCTCCTCTGATACATTCAGACCAAACCTCCTCTGACACGTTCAGATTAAAATGAAGTTATCTGATTGGTATTAGCAGACTGCAGTATTTTCTGCATTTCTGTAACTCTACATGTCTTACCAAGGATGCCTTTAGGCTGCTTTTGCCCAGATATAGGCCTAGATCATGGTGAGTGCCTGAGGACTTCTTTTGCTTTTTTTCATGTGCTGAGGCTATGTGGAATTCTTCCTATGGCTTAAATGTTCTACAAATACTTTGAAATCTTCAGTTTCATTGATTTGTTGTGACCTCCAAAGGCAGCATAAGATGAACCTGAGCACACTGCTCATTTACATTAGGTCTATCTACTGGAACTTATCATAGAATTTCATTATGATCATCAACGAAAAGAATGATAAACAGAAGTTACAAGTCATGGTAGTGACCATTGGCTTTTGAGGAAACTTGCGGCTAATGTGAATGTTCTGTCCAGAACCAGAGTTCAGTCCTCATACAGACACAAAGAACTATCCACATGTATGAGTAAATGAAGATTTTAGAGCAGAGCATGTGGACCAGCTACTGTTCAGTATGAGTTCAGAATCAACCTTCAAACAGATTTATTTTATCAGAAGATGTAATGTGATCAGAAGGCAAAATGTTCTGATGTCTGTCATTGGACTGTAGTAATGTTGTACCATTGGACTGCAGCAACAGGCATGTCATTGGACTGTAGTAACAGGTCTGTCATTGGACTGTAGTAACAGGTGTGTCATTGGACTGTACTAACACACAATGACTGTAGTGTCATTGGACTGTACTAACACACATCATTGGACTGTAGTAACAGACATGTCATTGGACTGTGGTATCAGGCATCTCATTGGACTGTAGTAACAGGCATGTTATTGGACTGTAACAGGCGTGTCATTGAACTGTAGCAAAAGGCATGTCATTGGACTATTGTTACAGGCGTGTTATTAGACTGTAATAATAGGCGTGTCAATGTGTAGTAACACATTATTGGATTGTAGTAACAGGTGTGTTATCGGACCGTAGTAACACATCGGACTGTAGTAACAGGCGTGTTATGGGACTATAGTAACAGGTGTGTTATGGGACTGTAGTAACAGGCGTGTTATCGGACTGTAGTAACAGGCGTGTTATCGGACTGTAGTAACAGGCGTGTTATCGGACTGTAGTAACAGGCGTGTTATCGGACTGTAGTAACAGGCGTGTTATGGGACTGTAGTAACAGGCATGTTATCGGACTATAGTAACAGGCGTGTTATGGGACTGTAGTAACAGGCGTGTTATCGGACTGTAGTAACAGGCGTGTTATCGGACTGTAGTAACAGGCGTGTTATGGGACTGTAGTAACAGGCGTGTTATCGGACTGTAGTAACAGGCGTGTTATCGGACTGTAGTAACAGGCGTGTTATGGGACTGTAGTAACAGGCGTGTTATCGGACTGTAGTAACAGGCGTGTTATCGGACTGTAGTAACAGGCGTGTTATGGGACTGTAGTAACAGGCGTGTTATCGGACTGTAGTAACAGGCGTGTTATCGGACTGTAGTAACAGGCGTGTTATCGGACTGTAGTAACAGGCGTGTTATCGGACTGTAGTAACAGGCGTGTTATCGGACTGTAGTAACAGGCGTGTTATCGGACTGTAGTAACAGGCGTGTTATGGGACTGTAGTAACAGGCGTGTTATCGGACTGTAGTAACAGGCGTGTTATGGGACTGTAGTAACAGGCGTGTTATCGGACTGTAGTAACAGGCGTGTTATGGGACTGTAGTAACAGGCGTGTTATCGGACTGTAGTAACAGGCGTGTTATGGGACTGTAGTAACAGGCGTGTTATCGGACTGTAGTAACAGGCGTGTTATCGGACTGTAGTAACAGGCGTGTTATCGGACTGTAGTAACAGGCGTGTTATGGGACTGTAGTAACAGGCATGTTATCGGACTGTAGTAACAGGCGTGTTATGGGACTGTAGTAACAGGCGTGTTATCGGACTGTAGTATCAGGTGTGTTATCGGACTGTAATAACAGGCATGTTATTGGACTAGTAACAGGCGTGTTATTGGACTCATTTTCTCAGTATACAACATGATCAGAAGACAAAATGTTCTGATACTTTAATCAATGTTTTCTGTTGCACCTGTAAAACCAGTGGAGCCTGATCACCTTTTCTTTACAGAATAATGAAGTTACTGGTGATGGTGATCTTTTAATATGTTTCAGAGCACCTCATGAAAACATGTTTGACGTCACAACTGATTTTTACAGTGCAATTCCAGCAGATCTATGTGTTTAAAATCACAAAGTTTTCTCTGTTATCGTTTGTATTTCCTGTCTGCTCCCTCTCTTCCTGTCTGAATTTATGGCATGTTGCAGCGTGCGGTGCAGCCTGACGGGTCTGATGGATTAAAAACAGGAAATGATTTTGTGTTCGTTCCTGCCAGACTCACAGTTGAACAGTAATAAAGGCAAAGTGCTGCTGCTGATCTAAAGATGCTGGATGTAAATCACTGCCTGCAGGAACAACACTCTCAGCTCATAATTTTCTGAGTTTGTCCAAATTCAGATCCAGTGTGTGTGGAAACATCACCCTATTGTTCTCTGGTTTAACTGGTTTAACTGGTTTTGGTAACATGCTGGGAAATTAGGGGCCACGGGATCGGTAGACTCATCTGTCAGGATCAGAAGACAGATTCAGAGAAAAATCCTGTAAGCAAAATCAAACAAAATTGACAAATGAAACAAATAAAATAAATACAACAAATAAAAAAAGGGTTCAATAAAATTTGATGGTTCCGCCAAAGTGGATGTTTTATCTTAGAACATGGTTGAATTTCTTTTTTCAAAATTATCTAGCTAGCTAGCTGCTAGCTCCAAGCACCACAACATCATAGAGGCTCCTTGTGCCATGGCGCGGAGGCGCAATTGCATCATATGTGGCGTGCACCCCCTCGAGTACCCACGGCAACGGTAAGTATACACCAAGCTTTAGGGTTCGGGGGACATGACAGAGGTTTGTCAGTGTGTTAACTATAATGTTAAAAGATTCGCAAGTCTTGAAATTAGGTGTAAGAATACTTTGAATATTGTGTAATGGAGTGTTAGGTACAGAAGTGCTACGTTGGAAGGAGTTTGATTCAGTTATTGGAAACATGAAAGGAGATTGAACAAATTATCAAAGAACAGCTGGACAGCTTGATCGTGTCTTTAGGAAACAGTGGAGGAAGTTTCAATGAAGGCATCTCTGTGTCGATAAGTTGTATTTGCATGTTACATGTGTCCAGCAGGCCGTCAGGGCCAGCAAAGCCTTCTCTGCTGGCCTAGAGATTGTCAGAATCATCAAATTATGTTTTAATAATTTAATATATATTTTAGTTAATACTATATGTATTTTACAAAGTTCATTCCCATCAGTTTTGTTATTAACATCATTTCATTGCTACTCTCTCCCTCAGTTGCACTGCTTCCAGTGCAGTTCATATAAATTAGAGCTTTTATCCAATCAGATTTTCCACCTGTGCTGTCTCCAGGTAGAAAAATCTAGCCTGAGGCCTTCAGAATCTCAGTGAATCTCCTCTGCTATTTAAGAAAATAGGACGATGTTGCTGATTGTCATATACTTTAACCAATCAGATTTCAAGTTTGCCATGTTGGGCGTATTCTTTTACACATCAGGGCCTTCTAGCTGGCCTTGGCCTACGTCATCATAGTACAGCATTATGCTAACAGCTAAACAGCCTGCCAGAAATTCATCAGAAGAAGAAGAGAGCCAGTTAGCTTCGCTAACTCAAGTAAACCTAGCTAGCACGTAATGGAGCATTAATGTTTGTTTAAACTTTCTTTCTTGATGTTTAGATTTTTACATGTAGTGCTTCAGATTTTTTATTTAGATTTTTACTTAGCTCTGTTGTTTTTTTGTTTTTTTTTTGTTTTGTTTTGTTTTGTTTTGTTTTCTAACACACAATGGCTGAAGGAGGAGAAGAAATGGATTAACTGACAACACTTTTTTTCACATTTTGGAACTGAAACGCACCGATAATGTACAGCCGTGTGGTTAAACTCTTTCTAAAGACAGAAAGGAGGATGGACTTTGTCTTCAGATGATGAGCAGCTTTGGTAAGTCTGATGGATTTTTATGTGGCTGGAATCTGTGGAGAAGCCTGTTGAATCTGATTGTGTTATTTGTGTTTTACAGCATTTTTGCTTACTTGCTGGTCGTATGAGTAAATGTGATGGTTGTTGTGAGTTTGTTCTTGTTTCTTTGGTAATGACACTGATTTAGGCTATGCCATGTTTATATGTGATGCAGCATCCTGTCATAATGCGTAATAATGCTACATCCTATTCATGTCTCTGCTGTTAGTGTGTTGTAACTGACATAGGTGTTGTTCCTCTTGTTAAAGCACTTTATTCCACTTGATTAACATCATAGATGATTTACATTATTTTGCTTTGTGGAGAGGTTTTGTTCACATTTTTCATCTTTGATGTAAGAGTTTATCATGTTTCTAATTAGAATTAAAGCTTATTGAAATTTTTCCAAAAGTATTGTGGTTTTGCCTGGCCATTTCCTCATCACACACCCACAGTGACATCACAATCACCCACATCCACTGTGACACTCTGGAGTGTTGTGATATGAGACTTTTAAAAGTACATATGTTTTCAAATTAATAATTTAATAATTTATAAATGGGAAGTAGCGTGAAGGCATGCAGACAGTCTGACAGTCCATTCCATGTCAGTCCAGTTTGTTATAATCCAGTCCAGCTCAAACTTGTCAGCTGTCATCTTGTCGAGACCTCGGCCAGGAGGAGGAGAGGAGGAGGAGGAGGAGGAGGAGGAGGGTGTGGATGAGGAGCAAGAGGGTTAATAAATGAAACTATTTGTTGATGTAAGTGGACTGTGTTAAAATAAAAGCTGATGAATTATTTACAACCATTTACAGTATCAGCTGACTCACTTCCTCTATATCCTTCACCTCATTCCTCTTGTACGCCATCTCCTCCTCTGCTCCTTCACCTCATCCCTCCTTTTACCCCATTTCCTCCTCTACTCCTTCACCTCATCCCTTTTTTCCTCCGTCTCTGCTAGCTTTTATAAGATTTTATGACCTAAAAGTAGAACTCAGGCAAATGAGGGTTAAATGGTTAAAAAGTGGTTTATTTGAAGTTGATGAGATAAAGCAGGAGAACAGGACTGAAGCTGTGACTGAAGCAAAGCAGGAGGAAAATGCTGAGCAGCGGGCTGGCAGGAAGACTGGTGAGGCAATGGATGAGGCAGACTGAGCACATGGGAGATAACACCTGAAGCACAGGTGAAACACAGAAATTAAAAAAAAAAAAAAAAAAAAAACAGGATTCAGGCAAAAATGAGCAAAAATACTGACCTGAGTTAGAGCTTGGTCGTAGCGCTTGGTCGTAGCGCTTGGTCGTAGCGTTGGCAAACAGGACAATCTGGCGAAGAATGGAGTGAAGAGCCACAGTATACATATACTGCAAAGAGGTGGGAAGGTTACTTTATGATAATACTTACTCAAGTATAAGTAAGAGTAGTCACCAAAATAATGACTTTAGTGAGAGTAATAAACTATAAAAAGATTACTTGAGTAGTGAGTAACTTTGATCAAGCTTGTTCTTTAGAATAATCAACAAGCTATAAAGTGTTCATCTGAGGAAAAAAATGCAAGTATCCATATGTAATACAATCCAAATCATAGCATATAAAGAAACAGTAGACAGTAATAAATCAAATATTTACCACATAACAAATCGTGACAATTCTGGCCTGGCCCCAAGACAGTTAGCTAGGTTAGCTTCATGAATTTACTCACAATTGAACAGGAAAACTTGAGTTAGCATTAGCACCAGCAGCTGGTTAAGACAGTTAGTGAGGTTAGCTTCATGAATTTACTCAGAATAGAACAGGAAAACCTGAGTTAGCATTAGCAGCAGAAGCTAGTTAAGACAGTTAGCTAGGTTAGCTTCATGAATTTACTCAGAATAGAACAGGAAAATTTGAGTTAGCATTAGCAGCAGCAGCTAGTTAAGTAACTAGGTTAGCTTCATGAATTTACTCAGAATAGGAAAACTTGAATTAACATTAGCAGCAGCAGCTAGTTAAGTAGCTAACATTGCAGCTTACCACCACGTTTCCTCAAGTTCCATGTTGATTCTTAGAAGCTGAAATGTCACATTATCACTGTTTCTCCACACCACCCTTTCTCTTTTTAGAATCCATTTTTCATCTAAGCACCAAGAAAATTATGTAAGGAAAAAAAACTTGTGTTTGCATAGTTTAAGTTCATTTCAATTAATATTATATTGTGCAGTGCAAAGGCCACCGGCCAGCCCACCTATCAACTCTCAATGAGCCCAAAACGCTATGTCAGCCCATCATTGTCATGGAGATGACAGGACGCTGAATGTGATTGGACCAAACCAAAGCAGAGTAGACGTTCTTACACAGACAGAGGAGCAGTCGGACATTAGTCGGAGAATTTTGACTTGTTGATTCAGAGCGATGTCTCACAGATAATACAAGTAAAATAGTAACACAAAGAGTGCGACCAAATGTAATAGAATAAAAGTATATGTTTTTCTTCATAAATATACTCAAGTATGAGTTAAAAGTATTCTGTAATACAAGTACTCAGTAAAGTACAATTTTGTGAAAAAAGTGACTTAAGTAAATGTAACAGAGTAAATGGAATGCATTGCTACCTCTGATACTGCAGGAGCTTGATGAGTGGATTGGCCACTCATACTCAGTGTACTCAGTGTGCATGTGGATTGTCTGTGGGAGGAAACCAGAGTACACTGACCAGACACACACCCACAGACACCAAGAACAAACAGGGAACCAAACCAGAGACACGGGGGAGGGGAAAACAGAGGAAAACACAAGAAAAGGGGAAAACACAGCCTGGACCATGACTATCTCCTCCTCCACTCCTTCACCACATCCCTCCTTTTCCTTCATCTCCTCCTCCTCCTCTAGTCCTTCATCTCATCCCTTCTATTCGCTCTTTAGTCAGAGGATGATGAGTCTTGATGAAGAGTCTCAGTGTCACTAGAATGTGTGAGATCAGATCAAAACTCAACCTTCAAATAAACTGATCAGCTGAGTGTTTTTATCTATCAAAGTTATTGATCACTAACACGTGAGACATTTACAATTTAAAACATCATCAGATTTCATCATCTTCATCTGATGAAATTTACTATCAGACTGCAACTCATCTTCACTTTAGTGTGTCAGTGTGTTTTATGAATCACTTCTTGACATGTAAATAAGGAAATACCATAGTAACGCCTCTTTAAGGTAAACACCCTTACAGGCTTTTATGAGAGAATGTGGCTGGATGAAGATATTTGTGTCATCAGATTGCAGTTCACTGTTGTCACTCCTGTGTTTCCTACTCATCTCCTGACCACCTCACCTGCTCCCATTTCTCTAATCAGCATGAGTCTGTATATATCATCCACTTCTCTTTGTTTCCTGACAGATCATCTTGAAAGTTTAGCTCAAGTGTTCACCTGTTACCTGTTTACCTATTCTATGCTTTGAAGCATCGAGCAGCACATTCGGGAGGAAGAAACAGAAATTCAAGAAACAGCAGGCCATCAATCCCAAGGTTCTTTCATTGGTCACAAACATTGCAGACTTTGAATGGAAAGAGTAGAAGGCAACATACTATACACACACACGTCACTCTCTTACACAGTTCATACATACAGTTCACAAGTATAACCAAGTGTGTTCCACAAGCCGTTTCCAGTTTAATATGTTAATTTGGATATAAGTTTGAATGCCAATATGTAATGTTTAAGTGTTAAAATGTGCCATTACAGGTTCATTGGGCTTTATTATTATTTTAAATATATTTTATTTATTTTATTTCTTTTTTTACCATTTGTATCTTGGACAGATAATGGTATTATGTTACTATTATGTTTTCATTCATATTACGTTATGGCAAAAAGTCCAGGGTTGGAAAACAAAATCAAGCAAAATCATTTTAGAGATTGGTTTGTCAGCTTTAAATAATGCTGAACCAATGAACCACTTTTGATTTGAAATTGACAAAGTATGCTGAGTTGAGTTCTTGTAATATTCTGAACAAAATAATTGTTATGTTGTGGCGCAAATAATGATAATAAGTTTAAGAAAAGAGTTAATGAGTGGTGGTGTAATTTTTAATTTGTACTGTGAAATATTTTCAAAATGTTGCTATAGGCATAAAGTTTTAGTTCTAAGACATAACTTATGTATTTTGTTTTGGACAACTGCAAACTTTCACAATATTCGCAGTGATTTTAAGGTATTATGCAGACAAATCTCCTACTTCAATGAGATAATTCTCTTTTTTTGCAGTTTATATTTTTTAAATGAAGAGTGACACTGTAAAAGTACAGTTAACCTACATTTAGAGGAAGAAAATGCATTTAGTTTGACAGTTTATTAATGTATTTGAATTAAAAGAAAAACAAAATTTGACAGATTTTTTCTGCAACATTTTTGACAGTTAATTTAAATTTGGTCTTTTGCAAAGTAAAACTACATTTTTTTTTTCATATATGTGTAAATGGTCAGATTTACAGTACTTTTTGTAATAACAATAGTAATTATCTGTACTTAAGCTTGTCTTTATCATTTTTTTTTAAAGATAATTATCCTGTTTTTTATAGGTGTATGTCTCTATTCTAACGATTAATATATGTTAAAAGTAAAAGATTTAATGGAATTATAGGGAGATTTCTTGTAATATTACAGAAGGAGATGCTAATTATGGTAAAGATAATTTTTTACACTTTATCCATGTTTTTAATCTGACAGTACATTTCTGTTTTTCAACAGAAATTTTCTGGCACCCCACTGCCAGAAACTTACCTTTTTTTTTTTTTTTTTTTTCCGGGGCAGAAGAGCTTGTTAAAACACTTTCCAGCTCGGTGAGTTGTCACAGTGTGATGTCAGTGTACTGAACACAGCAGAGTAGACCAATGTGACAGCTTCAACATAGAGGTCAGCACAAAAAGGTTTTCAGCTTATGTTAAAGGACCATACTGGTAGTTTTACATGTTTGTTTGACAAATACAACCTGCATACGCGTTACATTACTGCCAACCATTTTCCAAAACATACAACTGGACTGGGAAATTTTTAAATTGTTTTTCCTGCCTTCCAGACTGTCACTGGTTTCAATTCCAATACACTATAAAAATCAACGTGTACAGACTTGAAACATGGTAGAAATTATCCATCACAGTGAACAAGACATCTATTAAATAGGGATGAGCCAAGTACTCGGATGAAACGAGCATCCGTTATGGATAATGCACTTTTTACATCATCTTGAATGTGTCCTGGGTTTGCAGTCCTGCAGTTTTAAGGCAAGCAGGTCACCTGGTCTCTGGTGACCAGGTGATCTAGTCTCTATACGAGGTGTTTCCTCACTCCAACAATGTGCAGCCCAGTCTTTGAGCAAATATAAGCAGATCATGTGATCAGATCAGCTTTTGCTGCAATTCATCGTGGTCGCTCACACCAAACTCCCTTCTGCACATTACTCACTGCTGCTCCCTACAGGCTGGAGTTTTTTTTCTGTCTAAACTAAACTTGCCATAAAAATGAACCAAACTACATATGCGACCACATTTTATGTCAGATTTCCTTCTTTTGGTTTTTTCCTTGCCTTCTTTTTTTCTTTAATTCTTTCTTTCTTTCCTCTTTGATTCTTTTTCTTTTCTTCTTTCTTTCATTGTTTCTTTCCATCTTCTTTCTTTTCTTTCTTTGGTTCTTTCTTTCCGTATTTTTATGATTGGCTTGCAGAATATTTCTGCTGTATCAGCATGTAATTAAAAACCACTACAGTCTGAGCTCTGTGCGTGAGCCTGTGTGTGTACATGTATGTATGTGTTGGCAAGTCTGTTTGCGTGTATTTTTGTGTGTGTGTGAGCATGTGTCGAGTGTGTGTGTTTGCAAGTGTGTCCGTGTGGTGCTGCGGAGTTTTTTAATATGCTGTTATTATACTTAAGATGTACAGACAGCAGCCCCGCAGCTGTCCCCCCCCCCCCCCNCCCCCCCCCCCACACACACACAGTTTGCTGGTTAATGGAGCTCTTCTCTTTTTTAATGAGTGTTGTAGTTGTTCTTCCCCTCATTACCTCTCTGACTTTACTCTTCATCTTCTTCTTCTGTTTTTTTGTACCTAAATCTCTCTCTCGTCTTTCTTTTTTGCTTTATTTATTCCATCTTGTCCTTTCTGTCTCTTCAGTCTTTTCATAGTTCCATCTTTTTCTTCCTCTGCTACTTCCCTTCCTTTACAAACTGCTCTCTTCTTCCTCCATTCTTCCACTGATTTCTTTCCTGCTTTCATTCTACTTTTCCTCTTTAAGCGTGCTGAGCTGCACACGTGTTTGGCTTGTATCATACTTCCCTTTTCCTCATCAGACTCTTTGAAGATCACTGTTCATCCATCAGTCATTGCAGCCTCTTTCTTTTACAATAACATAATGAACACAAGCTACTCGTGCAATTTTCTGTTTTTTTTTTTTTGTTTGTTTGTTTTTGGTTTTTTTAAATTTCTTTTAACAGACAAGTAAAAGATTCTTAAACAGGTAAACAGATAAATGGTTGAGGAGCACTTAAGCTCTGCTTCTTAGATGATCTGACAGGGAACAAGGGATACTGAATGATATAACAGACACCTGGCTGATTAGGGAATGGGGAACAGGTGAGGTCGTCAGCTGACTGTGTACAGGAGGACCCTCCGGCAGAGACACCTGGTGGACAAATAGTGAACTGTAATCTGATGATAATTTTGTAAATGTTGACTTTTGCTGCGTTCAACAGACCTCTGAAGTCAGATTTTTCCCAGTTGGAAGTTCCATCTTCCGAACTCAAACCATTCCAGTCAAATGTCAACATAAAAGCATGGCCAAACACCAATAAATACTGTAAAATTAATTAAACTTAGTAATAAATGCTAACTAAAGTTAGATGACAGGACTGTTTGGTTGTGTTGTTTTACAATGGTATTAATCACAGTATTAAACATTTGTGCAGAGAAGTAATATTCTGAAATTATTTACACTTATCAGTGGCAAACAGTTATTATATACTGTAGATAGTTAACTCGGTGATATATTTTGACCTTTTTATTTTAATGTTGCAAAAGAAAAAATACATTATTCACCTGTTAGGTGATCATT
The DNA here is from genome assembly GCA_014773175.1 of Lucifuga dentata. Classification (NCBI taxonomy): domain Eukaryota; kingdom Metazoa; phylum Chordata; class Actinopteri; order Ophidiiformes; family Bythitidae; genus Lucifuga; species Lucifuga dentata. The sequence continues at coordinate 89,600 of VXCM01002156.1, read as the reverse complement.
TACATTCACAAAGCTAGCTTCCACGGGTGCTGCCATGTTGAGTGACGTCATACTCGAGTCAGGATAGATAAATTTGGCCCGAGTTTCCCAGTCGGAGTTCAAAGTGCCGTTCAAATGCATTTCTCCAAGTAGGAAGTCAAAAAAATCCGAGTTCCAAGGTCTGTCGAATGTTGCTTAAGTTTCTGGACATGTGGGAATCGTTGTCCAACTGTTTGACTGAGAAGGAACTGACATGAATTATTTTGGAGGGGTGGTGAGTCCAGATGAACAGAATTCTTTCTCTGATCTGCTCCTCCGACCCACTGTGGATGAGTGTGCTGGACAGTTTCTAAGAGTCTGATCATGTGATGTAAAGACTTTGAACTCCGTTGCTGTAGAACTCTGTTAAAGGTCTGAATAAAGAGTCTCAGATAAGAAAGCATACTGCACACTGTCCTTTCTGTGCGACCCACCCTGTCGGTAGCATCCAGTGGTCAGACTACAGGTACCAACAAGGCAGTTCCACAGCGGTCAGACCACACTAAGTAATAGGACCATGTGACCTGATTGTCTCACAACACGATGGAGAGAGAACTTGGGTTGAGATTGCTTAGGCTGACAGGTTACACGTGTTTGTGTTTTATATAGTTTTAAATACACCCGATGAGGCTGTAATAAGTTACGTGTGTTTGTGTTTTATGTAGTTTTACATGCACATGGTGAGGGTGGAATGATTGATTGATTGATAAGTTGATTGGCTTGTGGCTCGTTGATTGTAGGAATCTCCTGAGTCGGTGGAATCTGCTGGAATTTATTCATTCTGCAGAATTTGAGGTAAATGAGCAAATAAACTCAACTCTATCAGCTGGAAACACACCTGGAGAGATGGAAGAAGAGCGAGTAACAGAAAGGAGGGGAGAGATGAAGCCTAATGTAGTGTGTAATTCTGTTTTTCAATCTGTGATTGGCTCCGTTTAACCCCAGGNCCCAATCTCCCGCCAGCTGGACGACGGGCAGAGCAACTTTATCGATACAGGCCACATAGCATATCACATGTGAAGAGGTAAAGGTTCTCTGGAAATAAATCCATCGTTATCTGACCTCAACCATCAGCTGTTACCTGCTACCACGACGAGATGAGTCAGCAATAAATGAAGCACCATCACCATAGGCATGAGAGAGAGAGAGAATTTCAACATTTTTTAACACCTTTATTTACAATATCAGTGCAGTGCCCGTTTAAAACGTGCCTGTTTAGAATGGGCTGAAAAATTCTGTTTGAAGTATTTTCCGAATTTCAGTTATTGTTAAATGTGCTAAAGGCTCAACAGATCCAAATGGCTATCCAACCTAGACATTGCCTACAGAAAGTAAAAACTCAGATTTTCTTCTAAATAGACAGGGGTGTAATTACTTCTGACTGATGCTGTACCTCTGAATGGAACAAACCTTTCATCCACAGTGACCTCAGGACCAGGGTTGTACATGAGAGAAAGCCGTTCCACCCACTTGTCCCAATATTATCTAACAAAAAAAAACAAACAAAAAATACACTAACTACCATCAAAATAACACAAAAACAAAACAACCACCACCAAAAACAACCACACCAAACTAAACAAAACACAACCCACCACCAAACTGAACAAAAAATAACCACCAAACTAAACAAAAAAATAACCACGAAACTGAACAAAACACAACCCACCACCAAACTGAACAAAAAATAACCACCAAACTAAACAAAAAAATAACCACCAAACTGAACAAAAAATACATCGACTACCAGAGACAGACACAAAGTGATCAACAGAGAAACAGAGAGAAAGGTAAAGACAGATAGAAAGAACAATGACAGAAACAAACTGAGACAGAAAGAATGAGAGAGAATGAGACAGGGAATGAGAGAAAGAGACCGAAAGAAAAAGACAGAGACAGAACAGAGAGCGAGAAAGAGAGAGAGGAAGTGTGAGAAAGAGTGAGAGTGAGGAAAAAGACTGAAAGAAAGACAGACAGAACAGCACAGAGAAAAAGTTGTGTGAGAAAGAGAGAAAATGCCTCATTGTCTAAAATAGACGTGAGTGATGAATTAAACATGTTAAACATGTACAGTATGTTCTGTTGTGGACAAAGTGAAATGAGTCATGATGATCATCATGTGACTTTAAAGTATTTTATTTTGATCCTCAGTATTTTATGTGTCACCTTCATAACAGGCCAACAGGTAAAAACAGGTACGTGACCTCTGACCCTTTCATGAAAACACAGTCTTACAGTACCTAAAGCAAACTGTGAAGCAACCTTTAATCTTTAATCAGATGAGTCAGGAGGTCTTTAAATAAATAAACGTTGTGTAAGCACTAAGAGATGCATTCAGGGAAATAGTAATGTACAGCACTGTATATTCATTCTGACAGGAACACATCTCCATTTATTAACGCGTAGAAAGAATATTTTAAGAGCTGATATATTTTCCTGTCTTTCTCTGCCTGTCTCACTCTGAATTCTTCCTTTATTAATCCCTCCCCCCCCNCCCCCCCCCGCCCCTCCCCCCCTTCCGAGTAAAGGCCTTTAACCAGCAGTGATTTGATTATTCTGCGTCTCTTTGTTATCAGCTTCATAAATGTTTAAGGAGCATTAAGGAGCAGACGGACGGAGAGAACATCTTAATGCCCCTAATGCCCCCTCCATTTACAGATTAAAAGCTTTACCTCCACCTTCTACTCATCCTCTGCTCCTTCATCATCCCTCTCCACCTTCTACCCATCCTCTGTTCCTCCATCCCTCTCTCCACCTTCTACCCATCCTCTGTTCCTCCATCCCTCCCTCCACCTTCTACCCATCCTCTGCTCCTCCATTCTTCTCCACCTTCTACTCAACATCCCTGCTCCTGAGGTAGATGGAGCCAAAGAAGGAGGGATTAAGAGAGAAGAGTGGAGGCTTAGGAGGGACGTGAAAGAAAAAAGACGAACTGATAGTGGTTCATATGCAAGTCTGACATCATCGTATTCCTGAGGGTCAGACTTGGGGNGGGGGGGGGCAGCTGGCCCCCACAGATATTTATGTTGGCCCTGTAGAACTCTTACCTCAGTAAATCAGATTGGCTGCTGACATTAAGTGTCGTTCTCCATCTGACCACTAGGTGTCAATCCTGAGCTTCTTGCTTCAGCTCCACACCTGCTCACATCATCAGCTGCAGCACATAAACGTATACCAGCCTGTCTTTGTCCAGTCTTTGTCTAGTCTTTATCCAGTCTTTATCCAGTCTTTGTCCAGTCTTTATCCAGTTGTTGTCCAGTCTTTATCCAGTCTTTGTCCAGTCTTTATCCAGTTGTTGTCCAGTCTTTATTCAGTCTTAGTCCAGTCTTTATCCAGTTGTTGTTCAGTCTTTATCCAGTTGTTGTCCAGTCTGTATCCAGTCTTAATCCAGTCATTGTACAGTCTGTATCCAGTCCAGTTGTTGTCCAGTCTTTATCCAGTCTTTGCCCAGTCTTTATCCAGTTGTTGTCCAGTCTTTATCCAGTCTTTATCCAGTCATTATCCAGTCTTTATCCAGTCATTGTCCAATCTTTATCCAGTCTTTATCCAGTTGTTGTCCAATCATTGTCCAGTCTTTATCCAGTCTTTATCCAGTCTTTGCCCAGTTTTTATCCAGTTGTTGTCCAGTCTTTATTCAGTCATTGTCCAGTCTTTATCCAGTTTTGTCCAGTCTTTATCCAGTTGTTGTCCAGTCTGTATCCAGTCTTTATCCAGTCTTTATTCAGTCATTGTCCAGTCTTTATCCAGTCATTGTCCAGTCTTTATCCAGTTGTTGTCCAGTCTTTATGCAGTTGTTCTCCAGTCTTTGTCCAATCTTTGTCTAGTCTTTATTATGCTTGAGTCATGTATGTCAGTGTTTCTAATCTCTGTTCTGTCTGTTGTCTTTCTGTTTCTGTCTTTCTTTCCATCTGTCTCTTGGTGTCTCTGTCTGTGACTGTTTGTCTGGATTGATTTGAAGCAGGACTGAGACACCAGATCATGTAAAAAGTCTTTATTCAGTCTATATGAAATCATGGTTCAATATGTCCATGGCTCTCTGCATTTACACGTTAAGATTCTATGCACACATGTATGAACATGTGATGAGTAAAGCCTCTGATTCTAGAAACTTTATTTAAGCCCATGGGTTTATGAAAACCTCAAAATATTGCTTTCCAGTTCTTATCTGTCTGAAACGGGCCCCAACATGGGCCCCCCAAGTCCTATAACAGAGGCCCACCGAGTCCTATAATGCAGACTCCCTGAGTCCTATAAAATGGGCCCAAGTCCTATAACATAGGCTCCCTGAATTTTATAACATGGGCCCTCTGAGTCCTAAAACATGGGCCCCATGGGCCCCCCGCACACAGACATGTACACATACAGTACGACTGCACCATAAAACCCATTTCTCATGTTTGTTTTGTTCCTATAACATATCTCAACAAATTCTAAACGCACTGACAGATTTTCTGTAGTAGCGCTAGAATATTCAATAAAAATGTGTTTTTTAAAAGGTTATCTACTGCAGCTTTAACTTTTTCTCCACAGTCAGACACAGGAAGTTGTGTTCTAATCAGAGGAATGGGTTGAAATGCCATTTTTGTGCCTGTTCATAAATTACTTTTGTCTTGTAGTCTGGTAAAGTGGAATGTGGAGGTTGGTGTGCGTCCAGAATTGCCGGTGGATGGAGTTAACATCATCCTAGGCGATGATTTGACAGGAGGACGTATATAATCTGACAGCATCTGACATAACATCAGATGTGTTAGATCTTTCATCTCCTTTCATCCCAGAGCAGAATGTGTCTTCTGTGAGTGCAGTAACTCCTTCCATAAGAGAGTCTCTCTCTCTCTCTCTCTCTCTCTCTCTCTCTCCCCTCTCTGTGTTTGGTTTGTTTTTTGGGTTTGTTGGTTAGTTTTCTTTTGTACATGCACATCATTTTCCACTCATCCATGCATGCACACACACATACACTACTGATGTTAGTGATTTACATGCATCATTTTATCTTTACTTTTACTTTGTTAAAGTCATGTGTGGTCTCTTTGTCCGTCCCTTGAGCCAGGCTGTGACAAATTGTCATCATCATCATCATCATCATTATTATCATTTTCGTCTTCATTCTCCTGACAAACATTGCATATGTGTGACAGATCAGAGGAGGATCAGAATATTTTCATTCTGCTGGAGCATTTTGATAAAGTGACAGACTGATAGAGGGACAGAGATGGAGCTAACTAAGGGTGTGTGAAAAATCAAATTTTTTTAAATTAATTACGATTCAAATTGAAACACTTTCGATATTGATTCAAAAAATTAAAAAATCGATCAGTCTAATTTTTAATTGAAGCTAGTAGCATAAGTAATGCTAGGAGCGTAAGTTCCATGTAATGTAGTGCAACTACTCGACTATGGAAAGCGTAGAAGACCAAGCTTGTATTAACCCTTAAATGCATAGGTCAGGTGGTTAGCGACCTGGGACCACATTACTGAACCTCTAACTCATTCATTTTTTTCACTTAAGCCCTCAACCTCCTGGTATTCCTCAAACTATTTGTCTTCAACAGTTTTATGGTTTTGATTTGTCAAAATTAATGAAAATAATTGTTTTTCTAATGATTTTTACTAAAAAAGAGTATCGGGTCGTTGGAGACCCAATGTATGTAACAACGGTACTTTTTTTTTTCCCCCGGTATACAGGCAGCAGATAATAGTTGTGTTTTCAACTTTGGTCATTCGGTTAGCACTGTAGTATTACTAATATGATGAACAAACACTGAAACTAGCAGGAAGAAGCTGTTTCTGCTGTAAACTATGCTGCTAGCTTACTGCTACAGAAAGATGCTGCAGCACCATGTAAAGCGCTTCACTGCATAGCAATGGCTGTGATGCTCTGGTATTCTGCTGAGGATGGCGTCTCTGCCGAGAATTTCGTCCCCACTTGCAGACAATGGATCATACTGTATTATGTAGTCCAAGGCAGTATTTATTCCTTTGAATAGCTTTATCAAACAGTGATTATGGCACTTCTTACAGAGAGTAACAGCAATACCTACAGTAAGTCTGTTGGGCAGCAGCGATTCAGTCCTCCATTCTTATTTATTTCTGCCAAAAAATGCACCCCCTCTTTTCTCGGTCNCAGCAGCGATTCAGTCCTCCATTCTTATTTATTTCTGCCAAAAAATGCACCCCCTCTTTTCTCGGTCCTGAGGAGGGTTACATCCACCAAACTCATCCTGTCTCACAAAAATAACTCCAAATATGAGTTTGTAACGTCATTTCATCATTTAATATCATTTTAACGTCATTCCTTCATCTTCAGAAAGTTATTTATACTGGATGTAAATCTGGGCAGAAGAGCCACTTCCTGAAAAACGCATCCTGTCCTTTCTCAGCCCTGAGCAGGCTCACATCACCAAACTCACCCTGTTTCACATCCAAACAGCCCAAATGTCAGCTCTGAAGTTGATTTCATTCCTTCATATCCAAAAAATTATTTATAGTGGATGCAAGTCTCGGCAAAAGTGGGGATGTGATTTTGGGCAGGGATTTTGGCACAACACCAGTGATGGGATCTGTAAGTCATTGTAAAATATAATATGGCAAAAAATGTTTTTTTCCTCTTTTTTTTGTGGATTGTTATCATTCATACAATGTTCTGAAAAGTTTACAAGCAAAAATATTTTACTTTGTAGCTCAATTTGCGTTGCATAAGTTACGGGTCTTTAACAACCCAACGTATGTAATAGTGGCTGGAAAACGACTCATGCATTTAAGGGTTAAAAACAACATGGTGCCTGTGACTCTGGCAGCTCAGCAGAAGAGTAGATGTAATTCTCGGCAGGGATGCAGGTTTCAGCACAACACTGAGGCTCCAAGGTTTAGAGCAGATCTTTTGACAACACATTTTGGCTTTCAAATGCAAAATGACACAAACGAGCCCGACAAAAGTAAGAACATTTGCGAAATATGTAACTCAGAAGTAAACTTTTGTGGCAACACGACAAGGCATCACGCTGCCGCCGTAAAGTCTGCAGCACCAGCACCTGAATGAAGACAGATGACATAGAAAATGCATCGACCTGTAAGCTGCATCTGCTTCACCTCCAGCCAAATAAATAACTGAGTCGTTATAATTTTTATATGGAGGATATACATCCTTACAGCGTCATGACAACAAGGAATTTAGGAACACACTTCAAATCCTGACAACATGGAACGCTGAGCAATATATATATACGACAACATGTTAGTGAGGTGGCTACAAAGCTTCATGTAGAGGTCAAAGAGCATCAGAGCCTCTACAGCTGCCCAAAGGCGAAAGGTCAGCCTGCCTGTTTCCTTTAATACACAGTAAGTTTTCAATAAATATTTTGAGAGATCGTCTTCACTTTTTAATACAATATTGTAATTTAGAAGACAAAACCCAACAACATTTTCCAGAGTTTAACAGAATTGAATCGAATCGAATTGGGGCTTTAAAAAACGAAATTGGATCGAATTGGGAAGTCTGAATCAATATCCAGCCCTAGAGCTCACCATGTCCACACACACAGGCGTTCTCATTGTGTGTGTGTGTGTGTGTGTGTGAGTATTGTCACCTGCCCTAATAAGAGGTGTGGAGGAGGGATAAAACACATTTCAAAATGGCTGTCGTGCCTCACCAGAAGTTGGTGTTATTGAAAGAAATCAGACATGGAAGATCATTCTGCTCCATTTAACTTCAAGGATCACCAGCAGAGTGCAAGACCTGGGTAACCATGGCAACACACACCAACAGTGAGGAGAGAGGTGATGGCTGTGCATCTGTGTCAGCAGGAGGCACAAACAAAGACAAAACATCTGTCCAGGTGTGAGCGGCTCTTACAGAATGTTCAGGATGCCTGGGGGTCTTAAAAGGACTCCAGGATCTATTTTCAGAGAAATTATCCCATGAGTGAAGGCTCTCTAAAAACCAGATCCATCTGTGTTCATGAACACATGAAAGTCATTCATTTCACTCCTGGACAATTTAACATGTGATCCTTCAGCTTAAAGTCACAGTACAAAACAGAGAAATATGGCTTATGGCTTACTTAAATGGCTTGAGTGCCACACAGGGACGTATGCATCACTTCCACAGGGAATTCCAACTTCAAAGGGAATCGATGTAACAGCAAAAAGCAAGGCCGGTAAAAGGCCATCGCTCATATCAGACCTCTGCCAACCACGTCAATCATACAAACACCCTCGCTGAATTAACCCCTGCTGTTGGCTGTAAGAAGTGGTGGAGGACATGGGGATTTGAGTCCTCAAATCTAAGGAAACAAGAACCAGAATAAACTGGAACTGGACCTAGATCAGTTCTACTTCCTGTTTGTGTTGTAACTGACCTCAGGAGAAATAGAACCAACTGAACTGATGACAGAAAGGGGCTCCTGATGTCATCACCACTGACATCATCATCACAGCGACATCATCACCACCCACGTCATCATCACCACCAACGTCATCACCAGCAACATCATCACAGCGACGTCAATATCACCACCGACATCATCATCACCATCACCACTGACATCATCATTACCACTGATGCCATCATCACCAGCAACATCATCATCACCATCAACATCATCATCACCAGCGGCATCATCATCACCAGCAACATCATCATCACCACTGACACCATCATCACCAGCAACATCATCATCATCATCACTGACATCATCACCACGACGTCATCATCAACAGCGATGTCATCACCACTGATGTCATCACCACCAGTGACGTCATCATCATCATCACTAACGTCATCACCACCACCATCACCATCGACATCATCATCACTGACATCATCATCATCACTACTGACGTCGTCTTCACCACCGTCATCATCATCATCATCATCATCACCAGCAATCATCACAGAGAGCATCCAGACATCCATCACAGTAAATGGTGAAAAGCTAGGTGCTGAGTTTCATAGGATTTTTTTGTAGCCAGCAGCCTTTTTGGCTGTTATGGAAAAATCCATAAATGAGGGCGTGGCTACAAAAGGCGATTACGGCCATGGATGGTGATTTATGACATGGAGGAGATGAAGAGTGGTGAGAACATGCTGGTTCGATTGTGTTTGTTTTGTTACTTAGCATGCTGATTTAACAACGCATATACTCTGCTACATGATTTAACATCGCATATACTCTGCTACTGCTACATGATGTTTTGAAACATTTATAGGTTTATTTTCTCTTTTATTATTTTATTTAAACATCAAACATCCTACTTTACTATGTCTTTTCAGCATTTTCTTCTACGGTCACCTCATTGATTCCTCTTTATTTCCTTCTCATTCTTCTCATTCCTCCTCTCCTTGCCTCACCTCTCTTCCTCCCTTCTGTCCTCCTCTCACTTGATCTTTCCATCTGTATTTTTCTACCTCTTTCCCTCTCCTCCTCGCTCTCCTTCCTTCCATTTGTCCTCCTTTCTCCTCGCCTCTGCCACGGTGGAAGCCCTGCAGATGGAAGTTAATTTTAACAGAAATAGGAAAGGAACAGGGAAAAAAGTGTCAGCTAAAGATTTATAGACACAGAAAAAGAACACAGCCAATTGTCTCTGCTGTGTTTGTGCTCCAGGGTCCTTTCAAACACACACACACACACACACACACACACACGCACACGCTCCTCCCCCAGAAGCCTGTCAGATGATAAAGAGNACACACACACACACACACACGCACACGCTCCTCCCCCAGAAGCCTGTCAGATGATAAAGAGTTGTTGTCAATGACTGATTATCAGCCTCCAAATAAAAACAAGGAAACATCACGCAGACAAACAGGACACAGGACATGCCTTCAGGTTTGTCCCTTCAGGTCAAACCTCCCTGTTCTCATGTTTTCTTCGTGTTTTACTCATGTCTCCATGTCACAGCCAGGGAGATGAACAGCGAGTGTTTTCCACCTGCTTGATGCAGTTTGATACTTACACGTTCTTTGTGCTTCCTGTTTTATTGTGATATCTTTAGACAGAGAGAGAGAGAAAGAGAGAGGGGGAGAGAGAGAGAGAGAAGTAGAAACCGAGAGAGGGACAGGTGCAGAGGGAGAGAGTGAGTGAGTACAAACACACGACACGTGATGAAGGACAGGTGTGTAATTTGTTGTTAGAAAGGAAGTTATTATTCCATTCATCAGCATGATAAACTTTGAGTGACACGTCATTCATTAACAGGTGAGAACATGGACAGGTACAAGACAAATGTTCACCTGGAAGCATTAAAAAAAAAAAAGGAAAAAATNATTTGTGACTTATTGGTGATTTGTTGCTCTGTGACTCAGGACTTGTGTTAATAAATAAAAAACATTACCGATGATCATCAGTCACAGCGAGTTCAGAACAAAACACCGTCACAACTGAATGAAGCAAGTTAACATCAATGTTTAATGTCACTTCCTGTTCAGCGTTTTGACTTTTTATCACTGACACATCTTTTTGTTTCTACTGATGATTCAGACTTTCATGCTTTGGAAATGTCCAAATGTCCCTCAGCTAACAGTCCTGCTAAAGTCTGTGACTTCAGTCTGGAGTTTTGGAAAAGTTCACACTTCTTCTTTGTTAAACAATTATGTTCTTACATGTAGCATCTTGTCCTTTTAATCAAGATAAATTTATATTTTAGTTTGTGCCATGATTTGCATTCGGAGCTTCATGGTAAAAAAAAAAAAAAAAAANAAAAAAAAAAAAAAAAAAATGCTCTGCCATGCTAACCTTTATTAGCATGCTAAAGTACTACAAATAAGCTTATGCTTTAGCATGCTAATAAACCTCTGCTTGCTAAGTAATTGCTGCATCTTTGACAGGATCATGTGTGTTTGCTCATGGGTTAATGGCAGTGCCTTTGTGATTCACTCCGCGGACAACACCGCCCCCCTGTGGCTGCAATCAGACCATACAGAGAAAAGTGCCAGCTAGCATCCGACAACAAAGGAGGAAAGGAAGCAATGGCAAAAGTGAAGAATCAAGAAAACGCTCGAGACAAAACGTGAAGCCCATTTCTTCATCATGTTTTCACTTTACAACAGTCCTGGATTGTTAGCAGGTCCAATGTGTGTGTGTGTGTGTGTGTGTGTGTGTGTGTGTTAGTGTGTGTATGTATGTGTATACATGTATTTGTGTGTATGTGAATATATAAGTATGTGTTTAATATGTGTGTGTGTGTATTTATTGGTGTATGTGTCTTTGTGTATGTATTTGTGTATCTGTGTGTGTGTGTGTGTGTGAGAGAGAGAGAGAGACCGTTCTCGTTCTTGGTTCTAATCCCAGTTAACAGAGGTAGACAGAAGCAGGAGAAGCAGCAGGATGGCGTGGGGAGGGCTGCTGGAGTGGGCAGCGGCCCCTGAGGAGCCCAGGTTGGAGACAGTGGCCCTCTCAGAATACATTGGGATTACGTTAAATTGGTCGGCTTCATTGCCCTCCTCTTCCACTTGTTTCAGCTCCTCATCTTCATCACTCTCCACCACCTGAGGAGGAGGAGGAGGAGGAGGAGGAGACAGAGTCAGAAAAAGCTCTGGTATCATATGTCTCAACATTTTATGGTGAAAAACCTTTAACCCCCTAACCCATAACCTCATAACACCCTAACCCTTAACCCATAACCCTTAACCCATAACCTCTAACCCATATCCTCTAATCCATAACCCCCTAACCCATAAACCCCTACTCCCTAAACTATAACTCCATAACCTCTAACATAGCCCCCAATCCATAACCCATAACCCCTTAACTCATAACCTCTAACCCATAATCCCTAATCTCTTACCCATAACCTCTAATCCATAAACCCCTAACCCATACCTCTAACCCATAATCCCATAACCTCTACCCCATAACCCCAACCCATCACCTAACCCATAAACCCCTAACCCCCTAAACCTATAACCTCAACCCATAACCCCATAACCTCTAACATAACCCCAAACCCATAATCTCTAACCTATGACCTCTAATCCATAACCCCTAACCTATAACCTCAAACCCATAATTCAGATACAAACATAAACACAGATTATCCCTCCACTGAAGTACAAAGCAGAGGTTTGAAACCCGCTAACAAGCTGAACTTGATTTAAAAACTGTCGATAAATGGTCAACAGAAGACACCCATTAAATTAAAGTTTATTAATGTCTTTAAAAGCTGTTGAAGGTTTGGTTAAATCAGTAACATGGGGGGGGGGGGNACTTTAAAAAAAAAAAAGAAGGGCATTAGAGGATGACGCGGCCAAATGTGCCTAACTGATACAGTGTTTTCAAGCAGACAAACCAGCAGCAGAAACTGGTAACTCAAGGTAAAGAGAGATGATGATGAGTCCGGTAATAGTTGGTTAACAATTAATCATTATTGGAGTATCACGTTGCTAGCCTCCCTAGTTAGTCAAATTTTGCTAAGCAAAATTATAATTGAAGAAAAAAATACATTAAAAGTGAATACACTTTAAAGCAGGACTTGTGTGTTCAGTAAAATAACCCCTTCATTATGCTTTTTGAACATCAAAAAACTGAATCGCCTGTTGAGGATCAGGGATGGAAGAAGGAACAAACCAGGAGTGCCGAGAGTACAATGCCATTCATGAGCGATGGCTGCTGTGAAACATCCACAGGCAAATATTTCACAGAGCTGCTGAAACAGACATTACACACACTCAGTATAGACATTGCCACATGTGTGGGCAACTCCACCTATGGTGCAGCTAACATACAGGGACAGTATCACGGGTTCTCTGCTTATCTCTCTGAACAGTCTCCTTCATGTCTGGTGTTACGTATTCTGAGTCTGGTACTGGTAGATACAGCAGGCTGTGTTCTCTTTTCATTGCTTAATGATGTTGCAGTTTTCCTCAGAGAGTCATACAAACATGTAATGGCAGCATCACACCAAGGAATGTGGGTAATTGTTCACTAGAATGCCTTAAGACACACTTTTGTGTCTCACATTTATGTTAGAGCACATCTTTAATTAAAACAACACATTCTGTTTGGTTTAAATAAGTATTTTTTATTTATATTTTCATTTGACTGACGTTAACTTTATGGGTGCACACATTTAGTTTAACATTGTTTAGTCATTGTCTACTTAATTATTTTTTGTTTTGGGTGTTCCTGTAGGGATGGACAGATCGATACCAAACTTTTGACTCTTATGATACTGATGTCTTACTTTAAAAATTGATTTTCACATTTAAAATATCGATTTTTACATGTTTTAACTGAGATGCACTTGTATATTTTTATAATGAAATATGTTTGTAAATGATGGTGAAAATATGAAATTAAGGAACTACTTTTCTTTGTGCACTTTTAGCCTCTCTCTCCTTTCTCGTGGACTGACGTGCAGCATCAGCGACGGCATCATGCTAGCTAGCAGCCAGGTGGCACGTTATTGTGACAAAAAAATTTAAAAGTAAAAAAACAAACCATTAACTGCTGTTAATAAACAAAGCAAAGAAATCTGATCTTTGGCACTATTAATTGGGCATTTCAAATGACTATTTGATGTCCACATGTAACGGTTTTCACAGAAGATTTCCGTTTCTCATGTAAGCAAAAAGACTTTTTGAAGTATCGGTACTAGTTTCGGTATCGCAATATTGACCTTATCGGATCAAATTGAAAATCAGCGGTATCGCCCATCTTGTCCTAAAGGTGTGGACAGAAGAGGAGCACATGGGACTGGAAGACTTACATGCAGGAAGCTGAGGAGGAGCAGGAAGTGGAGCAGCTCATTCCAACATGTTGTGGAATGAGCCGTTGTTTTAGAAATAGTTATTTTAGGCAAAGTAACTTCTATTTAGTTCTTTGTTCTGCTTTATTTCTTAATTAAAGCTTATTGGTAACTGGAATATTGTATTTTGTAATCATGTTAAGTGTTTAAGTTTGTAGTCAGGTTTAAGGTCTAGTCTTCCCCGTGTGTCTTTTGGTGTATATTTTGCCTCTATAAATGTCCTGTCTGTCAGTATGTCAGGTCTTCTTTGTTAGTTCAGTCGCTGATGTTCTGCTGTTTGTTTGCTTACGTATATTTTACCTCATTTTTAATTCGGGCCTAAGTTTGTAATTTCTTTATTTTGAACACTATTTGATTTTGTAAACTAGTTTTCCCTTTATTGGGTTAATGAAATCCTTAATTTTTGTACCATATCTGTCACTTCTCTGCTCAGTCGGTCACAAAACATATGCAGGTGGGAAGAGACAAGTGATGACAAACATCACGAGGCTGTGTCCAATAGGAGAAACAAGGTGATGGGCTAAGGACCAGGCTCTCACTAAGGTCTTTGGATGCTTTGGTAATCCCCAGGATGCTTGTTTGTTGACTTGCTGCTGACCTTAGCTTCAGTTGAGGGAGACAAGAGTATGAAGCTAACAGTGAGGGTCAAAGCAAAGGGATAGACTGAAGCTCTCCTGAAGTATGAGACAGTCCTCACTGCTTCAACCTTCCTTTGCATTTTTTAGCATCATCCCCCCTCTCCAAGTACCTACAGACGAAGGGGATGGATATTCTGGCAGCTCAGTGTCTGGTTGAGAGGACAGCCTTAAGGAATTTGTCAGAGACTTTGAAGGAGTGAAAGGAGCAGTTGATGAGTTTGTGGGTTGGGCCAAACAAAAGCTGCAAGAGAGGGACAGGTGTGAGCTAGTGGTGCAGACTTCACCTCCACGGAAATGGATTCAAAACATGGAAAAAAAAAGAAAAAAAAATGCCAGGAGAGCTGTTAGAAAATGACCCACTGGCATCACCAGATGCTAACTTTGAGGTCAACGTACACAGTGTTATTCTGGACTCTGTGACAGGTAGCATACATAGCAGGTTTTCAGCTAATGGAAAACTTTCCTCAGATTTTGCTTGTCTTGACCGTAAAAATGTGCTCAGATAAAGAATGGGCTCCCAGCTCAGCTCTCTGAGAGATCAGCCAATGTCTGCTTAAGTTTGATGACAGCTACTGTTAGCACGTTAGCTGAGCTGGCTAGCTTGGCATCCCAGTAGACTGAAGAAGCTGTGAGATGCTGCTAGCATGTGGACTATTGTATATGTTAGAGGTAGAACTGGACAGCCCTGTTTGTCCTGTAGAAGCTGTGTGTTTGTGTTGTCTGATTCTCTCAGTACATCCTCCTCTCTGATGCTGCCATGACTGGACTGGCAGATANTTGTGTTGTCTGATTCTCTCAGTACATCCTCCTCTCTGATGCTGCCATGACTGGACTGGCAGATACGCTTCTGTTGACACTTTCAATTGCTCAGGTCACCTGTGAGAGAAGTGTCTCAACACTGAAGCTGGTTAAGAACAGCTAAGAAGCTCATTGTCTCAGGAGCGCTCGAGGCCTTCATGCTAATGTGGACTGAGAATGAAATCCTCATGTCTATAGATAATGACAGTAATAATTAAAGCTGCAGAAACCAGTGCACTGCTGAGGCGGTTGTTGGTTGTTGATGCTGTAGGGCTTTTCTGTCGTCAGTTCTGAGTGTAAACCAAAGCTTGTAAAGAACAGTGCAATAGGCCTTTCTTTATAGAAGAGTGAACTCTTATTATCTTTTTCATTTTGTCAATCTTTTGACATTTTTTTGGACATTTTTTTTTATCTAACCAACAGTGTAATAGGCCTATTTATATGTTGAAGTGAAATATGTTCATATCTGTGTATAAAATAGACACAATTAGTCACTCATGACATTTAGAAAATAAACAAAATTTCAGAAATCAGTTCACTGCTTAGTCAGTTGTTAATGCCTTTTAAGGCTTTGCCATTTGCAGTTGTGAAAAAGACCAAAGTTTAAAATCTATATACTGTATGTATATAAGTAGGATGGTACAGAATTTTTATCTTTTTATAGGAGAGTGCAATACGTACTGATGTTTCATTTCCATATAATTTATTTTTGAATTTTATTTATTTATTTGTTGGACATATTTTGTTAATCAATCCACATTACAAAAAGCTATCAATTTTGTACTGAAATAGTATGTTCATATTTGAATTTAAAACCTCATCAAGTTATAGGTTTTTACAGAATGATGTAATGTAATTTTTGTAGAAGGGCATAATCTATACTGATATTTCATTTTCATTTGTTTGACTTTTACATTTGTATTTACAGTACTTTTCAACTGTGCAATTAGTCTGTTCATAAGCTTGAGTGCAATTTGTTTGCTTAAACAGTTCAATAAACAAACATAACAGGATAGTATTCATTTATCAAAGTTCCTCCACCATGAAAAAAAAAAAAAAAAAAAAAAAAAAGGACTGGGCTTGGGCATGAAACTTCTGGGCTGAAAATGGGCCCACTCCAGCATGGCTGATGCTGGCCAATGGTGTATCAAGCAATTGAGACTGTTTTTACAGTGGAAATCCCTGAATGGTTCGCAGTGAGTCTGGAACCAGTTGGAAAGAGGCGTGGGAGAATCACGATCAGAGCAGGAGGAGGTTTTGACTGGAGGAGATCAGGAAAGCATAATCTGTAAAACTGTGGCCATAGTGTGATCTGAGCAGGTGAGCTCTTCTCTCAGGTCTCAGCAGATCTTTGCCCTGCTGGAGAACTTCTCATGAAAGGAGAAAGAGAACATCGCTTACAGCTGACATTCTGCAGAGACTCAGAGACACTCCAGGCAAAAGGAAGATCCAGAGCCTGGAACTCTCTGCGGTCATGGTTTGCTTCAAGTAAAAGGGGCAGCAGGTCTGACAATGAGTAAATCAAGTAAAATAAAAAATTAGCCGAGCCCAAAAAAAGGATGCAAACAACTGATGGAAAGTTCAATTCTTGTGGCCATAAATGTCAAAGTGATAAAACCAGCACACAACTTGCAATTACTTCATTTGTATTTAAGAAAAGAAAATGATCAAAGTCTGTAAATGTTTCACAACTCTCAAAAGATAAATAAGAATAAACCCAACACAAATGTCTTAGGCTCAGTTTACAATTGTCCATAAAAAAACAAAATAATTCAGCACTCATCCGTTCAGCATCCCAACCTTCAAACCAATCAAAAGCTGTTGGTCAGTCAGTCAGTGAAACACTGGAAGTGAGTGTATCAGCAAAATCCAGTGGAACACACAAGGGTCAAGGGCAGGGGTGGTTCTAGGGGTGGGCTTATGGGGCTTAAGCCCTGGATGTTTTCCATAAAGCCCCAAATCTTTTTTGTAANTCTAGGGGTGGGCTTATGGGGCTTAAGCCCTGGATGTTTTCCATAAAGCCCCAAATCTTTTTTGTAACAGTGTGTTTTGAATTTTCCATACCATTTTTGCAATTACCCAAATTCATCACCAAGGTGGAACCACAGTGTTGTGAACGGATTGGTGGGACCGAATTAGTGGACGGAACAGACATACCGCACCATATAGCTTCACTGTTTGGATTGTTGTACAAGTTTTTGTTTAAAAAGATTTTTAACTTCATATTACTTGTTAAAAGATGTAAAATGATTTGTTACATTTCTTAATAATTTCTCAAAATTTATATTTAGCTTTGATAGATATAAAATAGCTTTGGTTATCTACTAAAACTATTTGCTTTGGTAGATAGCCAAAGCTACCTCATGCCTAGATTTTTCAGTGGAGATCTGGGCTAAGCCCTGGATCTCCACTAATCCTAGATCCACCTCTGGTCATGGCAACAATCAAAAAAATGGTTTACAGGTGCATAATGAACGGCGCGACCATTTATAGATGGTGTCATCACAGTACGATGACCAGGAAGTTCCTCAGACAGGTGAAGAGCTCATATGTGGCTTACCTGGAGGTCCACCCAAGACCACCTGGTCCAGACTGAAAGTGTCTCCTCAGGAGAAACAGATTCTTTCTGAGCAGGATTCAAAAGTTCTATCCTCCCTGATCAAATATCAGATCCTGGTTTGTACAGTTTAGACATACATGATGTTGGAGTGACTTTCCTCAACATGAAAGTAAAGATCACATCAACAGTCGCATTTATGTTAAACAAGAGCTAAACATGTACTTAACTCATTCAAGAGCTAAGCTACTCATTCAAGCTAAGCTGAAAGGAGGAGGGGGCATAGTGAGCGTTTCCCATAATGCTTTGTGTTGATAGCTGTTTGTACATGTTGTCTCCTGGTGATCTAGTGTGAATACATCATCAAATATTTTACAGTGATTTGTTCCATTTAACTTGACTTTACGGGAACATCACTAAACCCAAAACCCAGAGAACGTACTGGAATCTCTTCATGACACAAGGTCAAAGTGAAAATCCAGATCACAACAGGAACATTTGAGAGAGGATGAGAATGAAAAAGAGTCAGAGAAGAGGAGGAAGGAATGAAAAATGAAAAAACAGAAATGGGATTAGAGGAAGAGGAGAAATGGGAGAAGACATATGGTCATGAATAATTTCATATTAATTAATCCTGCTTCCAAACATCCCCTCATCTGATCTGCTCAAAGAGAGAGGAAGAGGGTGGGTGGGGGAGACGGGAACGGGACACTGAGGCTGAAATCCTCTCTTGTCTTGCTGCCCAGCTAATCTCTGGCAGTGAAACATGCTGGGAACCAGCAAGCCTCAGCCGCTCTGTGACTCGCTGATGGCCGCCTCATCCCAAACAACCATGTCTGCTGGACAGGATGAGAAACAGGAAGTTTTTCTCCACATTCAGCATGTAACACACGGTCAGAGATGGTAGAGTAGCCAGGAACTGTACTCAAGTAAAAGTATTGTTACTTTATGATAATACTTCCTCAAGTATAAGTAATAATGACTTGAGTGGGAGTAATGAAGTATCTATAAAAAGATTACTTGAGTAGTGAGTAACTTTGATCAAGCTTATTCTTTAGAATAATCAACAAGCTATAAAGTGTCTTCTGAGGAAAAAAAAATGCAAAGTAGCCACAAAGTAGCTTCTAATACAATCCAAATCATATCATATAAAGAAACAGTAGACAGTAATAAATCAGATATTTACCACATAACAAATCATGACAATTCTGGCCCCAAGACAGTTAGCTAGGTTAGCTTCATGAATTTACTCAGAATAGAACAGGTAAACTTGAGTTAGCATTAGCAGCAGCAGCTAGCTAAGACAGTTAGCTAGTTTAGCTTCATGAATTTACTCAGAATAGAACAGGAAAACTTGAGTTCGCATTAGCAGCAGAAGCTAGTTAAGTAGCTAGCTTAGCTTCATGAATTTACTCAGAATACAACAGGAAAATTTGAGTTAGCATTAGCAGCAGCAGCTACTTAAGTAGCTAACGTTGCAGCTTACCGCCACGTTTCCTCAAGTTCCATGTTTATTCTTAGAAGCTGAAATGTCACATTTTTTGGTAGAAAGACACAATGCATTATGTAGCTACTAGTTTTGACAGACTGGAGGGGGGGGGGNGGGGGTTGTTAGTATAGCCAGATGAAAATGCCAATGATATTGTGAACAAACAACTCTGTAATTGTCTACTGTTTCTCTGCGCCACCATTTCTCTTTGTAGAATCCATTTTCATCTAAGTGCCAAGAAAATTATGAAAGAAAAAAATTGTGTTTGCTGAGTTTTGTGAAGTAACTTAACTAAATGTAACAGAGTAAATGGAACGCGTTAATACCCACCTCTGCACACAGTCCTCTGTCATGTTACATTCAGCATGTAACACACAGTCCTCTGTCATGTGTTACATGTAGTTTACGTCCTTTTTAAGTTTCCCAACTTATTCACATCAAGGGGGAAAGGATTGCCATAGTGACTGAATATAAATATCTTGGTGTTATTTTACATTCTAACCTTAATTTTAAGAAACATATTAAGAAAATGTTAAAACAGTTAGACATAATTTAGGGAACTTTAGACAAATTAGAAATTGTCTATGGATGCAGCTTAGATATTTGTGCATTATATGATCTTTTCCCATATGTGCTACTGTGCTACAACTTGTGGGCAGGCCAATAAAACGGTTATTAAACTACTACCTCTAAAAATTTTAGATAAAAAGCCAAATAAATATTGTTACTGTAAGAAACTGGAAAACAAAACCTTTCCAGTTTTGAGAATCTTAGAGTATTTTTAAATGTCTGTCTGCCTTGTTTACAAAATTTTAAATAACATGGCCCCTTCCCCAATGCGTGATTTTATCAATTTTCGTGAGAACAGGATCAAATTTTTAAGAATATCATCCATAAGAGAATGCGCTGTACGGTTTCGTCACACTTTTTTTGGACAGTCAGCCTTTTCTGTGAAAGTTTCGTCTCAGTGGAATTTTGCCTGACCACATCAGGAGTTGCAGTTCCGTAACCAGTTTTAAAGCCAAATTGAAAACTTAGCTTAAAGCTATTGTAATCATTGACTCTGGACTCTTTGCACTTTATCTGCTGTGCTGGTTTTAAATCATGGCTGTATCTTAGCTGTCTGTTTTTATGGAGTGACTGCTGAATTGTCCTGTATGGTTTTTTTAGTGTAACTAGTCTTAGTGTTTGTATGGATTCTTTTTTACATGTGACCTGCCGAGGGACTGCNTTTTTAGTGTAACTAGTCTTAGTGTTTGTATGGATTCTTTTTTACATGTGACCTGCCGAGGGACTGCAGATGAAAATTAGCTTTAAGCTAACTCTGGTACAATACATCAAATGCCAACATTTACTGTATGTTTAACATTGTACAGGATCCCTTTTAAATAAATAAATAATAAAATAAAATAAATTTTGTAAACATCTAGATTTGTCCCAAGTTTCAGGGATTTATGCTTTTTTGTTGTTTTTTTAATGTTGCCTCTTTATTAGTTTTGATGAGTCAAAGTGGGTAGCATGCACCAATCCACCAAGCATACGCAGTAACGTGTATATAGATTGTTTATATTGTGCTCAAGCCTGATCGCTGGTATGTTCCTTTAATTCTCAGCTTTATAGTCAGTTAACAATAAAATTGTTAAATGGAGGTGTATTCATTTTCTGTCTGTTGGTGTCTGTTGCTTTCAGCTTTGACAAAATTCTCTGAGCTGGATCATTTGATAAGCCACATAGTGCCATAATGAAAGTGAGAATTTTACATTATGATGCAGAAATGTACTGACAACCACTTACGAAGTAAAAAAAAAAAAAAAAAAAAAAAGTAATGTGAACACAGGAAGAGTTGAGCTATTTTCAAAATAAAAAGTCTAATACATAATGAAAAGAAAATGAGAAACTTTTGAACTCTTTGGAACTCTACTGTGGAAAATCATGAATTAGTTTTGATTCTATCACTTTCCACCAGGTGGTGTTCTAAGTAGACTGGTAGTAAATGTACCACATTGGAGCAAGATTTTAGTTTCTAGAAATACTACAGTATTGTAATTATTATAACATGATACAAATGGTAATAGAAGGCTTTGTCAGCCCTCAGGTTACATCCTGGCAGAAGACTTTTGTTGCACACGTGTGGACAAGAGGACAAGACCATGGACAGATTTACCTCAGTCAGCATCTTAAAGCTGTTTCTCAAAGATCCAACATGTCTGACAGTGAAAATATGACACAAATTCACATTTTAAATCAAATGTTCACCATACAGGCTCCGCCCACCATGCAGACAACAGCAGTCCAAAAAAAAGCAAAAAAAAACAAGCACTTTCTGTCTAAAATCGTTTGATGCTTTAGCCAAAGTTGTCAGAGATTTTCCTTTGCTGTGACATTAGATGCTGAAAGTCAAAGGACAAACAGACAACAGCAAATTAAATTAAAATGTTAAACATTTGTTATTTGTTTCTTCTCTCACCGTGTCCTCATTTTCAGGCAGATGGTTGTTGCTCAGCAACTCATCGTCCTGAACCAGCAGGGACGGTTTGGGTGGAGGAGGGGCGGTGATGTCTGCAGGATGAAAGCCAACAGGGCTCCCCATGCCCCCCATCCAGGTGATGCCGTTACCTGCAACCAAACACATCCTGTTACTGTGTGTGTGTGTGTGTGTGTGTGTGTGTGTGTGTGTGTGTGTGTGTGTACTCACGTAGACACATGTTGTGTGTGAACATGTGCTGTAGTCTCAGACATTCCTGCCACTGGTTGCCGCTTCCTTCACAGTTGCACCACAGCGAAACGTCTACTGAGTTGTTGCTGACATAGTTTGGTGTCATGATGGTTCCTACAGGTCAGCAAGGTCAAAGATCACTGACAGCATTTTCATTAGGGACAATATAAAAGTTTAATTTTAAAGGTTATAAATAAATTTGTAATGTCATAAAGAAAGCAGAGATCACTGTTTTCTCTGTCGGTGTAGTTTGAAACGTACCGATGAGTCTGGTGTAGGCTCGGAGGCAGACGAACGGCGAGTCTCTCAGGCAGCCGCTAGCCGTCACAGCAGACGGCTGGCAGTTATGGAGGAAATCAGCCAGTCTGGACCTGACAAGAACACAAACAACAGCAGGTCTCATAAAACACAACCAGTGTGTGTGTGTGTGTGTGTGTGTGTGTGTGTTTACAAGTCTGCATACCAGTNACCAGTGTGTGTGTGTGTGTGTGTGTGTGTGTGTGTTTACAAGTCTGCATACCAGTGAATGTACCTTCTACACGAATGACTCTGATACTAATATGTTTTAAGTTTAAGGCTGTGTTCACACGTGGCTCCTTTTACTTTGCAGGAAGATCCACTTCTGCATTTCATCCTATGGGAGGCGCTGTCTTTCAACATGAGCTGTCAGCAGAGGTCTGGGCTCTCACCTGCAGAGGTCATCCCGGCGGCAGGTGCTCTGCTGGTGGAGGCAGTTGAGTTGTGTTCCGTCCATCTCCTGGAAGGAGCAGGAGGGTACGATGGTCTTCCTCCTCCTCTCTCCACACAGCGTGTTGGTGCAGGGACAGAACAACACAGCCAGGCTGTACTCCTCCGGCACCCGGTCCAGGAAGCGTCGCAGTGCCCGGTGACACTTGTGTTGGTTACAGTGATTATTTCCTGGCATCCGCTTAGTGCAGGCCAGGACGTACTCAGACCGCAGTGAACTACATTTCTCATAAAGACCACAGTCCTGAGCCGCCTTCAGGCATCGGTTCTCACCATCCGATGGGAAGAAAGAAGACGCTGATGCGGCGGGGTTAGAAGNCCTTCAGGCATCGGTTCTCACCATCCGATGGGAAGAAAGAAGACGCTGATGCGGCGGGGTTAGAAGAAAGAGACTAAATTTAAGACACAGGTGGAACAGGTAGTACTAACAGAGAGAGAGATTTATACGTTATGGGTATAAGTTGTGAAATCTTGACACAGCTGTAATGGAGAGCTTCATGTCCCGTGTTCTAAAGAGCATGTAACATGTAACTATAATGTCCTGATTCACTTCCAGCTTCATACCCACAAAACAACAACACCTCAGCACTGCCTCTAGAGGCTGTAGTGTTCATTACAGGCAGAAACTATGCACAGAATGATCAGATGCTTTAGCTTTTTGTAGTTTATATGTAGCGTGGATAAAAAAAGGAAAACAGAGGGTTGTTAAACAATATTTTGTGTGTGTGTGTGTGTCCGTGCATGTTTGTTTGCATGTGTCTGTGTATGTGTATGTGTGTGTTTACCTGCCACTAAAGAGGCCATGCGAGTGTCCATGAGTGTATCATCATCATATGGAGACATTTCAAGCTCATCCTCCCCTGGAGAAACACACACACACACACAATCCATTTAAACCCATCTACTGATGACCAGTAGGTGTTATAAAAATGCATTTACATAATTTTTATTTCTGCAACATTTATATAAATGATAAGCAATGGTATTAAAATAAATGTAAGATGTAAATCAGAGATGGTGTGTTTTTGATTGAGTTGAAGAGTCAGCATCTGAGCCTTTAACACATTTTAATATCAAAATCACAAACTGACAAAACAGGAAGTAAAAACTCTTCAGTGTGTCACATGACAAGAGCTAAACCATCAGTCTGATTCGTCATCACGTGATCACATCCAGGTGCACTCAGAGCTGTGTCTATCAGTAAACTTACCGTGTCTGTCTCACAGGGATGAAAGTCTAATACAAAGGAAGCTTGTGGTCGACATCACCAAGCCAGCAGAGTCAGCATGCAGGTGGCTGTGGCTGAAGTGTAATGAACACTAGAACTCATTCAACAGAGAGGAGATATGATAGAGTCGAGTGGAAGTGGGGCCTGGGGGGGCTGAGGGGGGCTGCCCCAGACACTGGGGNCTAGAACTCATTCAACAGAGAGGAGATATGATAGAGTCGAGTGGAAGTGGGGCCTGGGGGGCTGAGGGGGGCTGCCCCAGACACTGGGGTTCACTCAAGCCCTCTGGAGGTGTTGTGGGCTCAAATTGACAAAACACCTGAGACCACCTGACGACCCAAGGACAGTTCTTGAAGGTCCCACCACAAAGCTCTGTCAACAAGTGGACTTGTGAAGGTGTGATTGCTTGCCATCCATTTTATGTAAAATGCAAGGAATTTCCTTGCCAATGTGATGAGCTCATCATATTGCAGATGTTGAGATGTCTTATTCACATTATTTCCTGAACTGTAGCAGAGATGAACAAGGGGAGGCTGCCTGAGATTCACTCAGCGTTAAGCTACACTCTAGCGTGAGGAGAATTCTGCCTGCTGCTTTTAGTCCAGTCTCCATCCAACAGCAGAGATTTTGATGTTTCCCAGCTTCTTCTCTGTTCCTGTCTTTAGAAATTTTCAGTTTCTACAGCTGACATGCAGACTTCATTAGCACACTGGTGCAGGAGTGTGCAATGCAGAGGTAGGAGTATATTTTAAAGAGGAATATTCTTCATGGAGGATTATTTTTTAGGTTTAATTTTGTGTAAAATAATCAATTATAATAGATTTTAATGTGTTGGATCGATGCGGTTGAATCTCTACCTTAAGAATTGATACGTCACAATGCATCAATGCATCTTTACACCCCAACTGTTTACCTGTCTTTTATCTATTTACCTGTTGTATTTACCTATTTACCTGTTACCTTTTTACCTGTTTGTACCTGTTACCTGTTTATCTGTCTGTTGCCCTTACTGTTACTTATTTAACTGTTATTTGTTTCCTGCCTTTTACCTATTTGCCATTTTTCCTATTACCTCTTTTCCTGTTTGTTACCTGTTTCCTGCCTGTTACTTACTGTTTGCCTGCCTATTACCTGTTTATCTGTTATCTGTTTACCTATCTGTTACCTATTTCTAAGTTACCTGTTTATTTGTTTGTCTGTTACCTCTTACCCATTTACTGTTACCTGTTTATCTGTTTGTTACCTGTGTGTCAATCCTGACATGCAGCATATCCTTCTCTATGGTTTCTTATTTCCTGCCTAGCCTTTTTTTGATTTGTAATACTGCGTTCCAGTTACTTCGGAACTCAGATTTTTCCAACTTCCTACTTGTAAAAATGTGTTGGAACGGCACTTGAAGTCAGAGCTCTGACTTGGAAACTCAGACCAAAATGATCTACCCCGACTTCAGGAGTGTGACGTTACTCAACATGGCAGTTCCCGTGGAAGTGAGCTTTGTGAATGTAAATGATCAGCTAACAGGAGAATAAAGTATTTTTCTTAAGTGCATTTAAATAAAAAGGTGAAAATATATCATCAAGTTAATTATGCATAGTGTATAATAACTGTTTGTCATCTATATTTAAGTGTAAATAATTTCAGAACATTTACTTCTCTGCACAAATATTTAATATCCACTGTGATTAATATCACAGTGAGTGATATTAATAAAATCCAACCAAACAGTCCTGTAGTCTAACTTGACTTTAGTTAGTATTTATTACTAACTTTATTTAATCTTACAGTATTTATTGGTGTTCAGCCATGCTTTTTGTTTACATTTGGCTGGAACAGTTTGAGGTTGCAAGTCGGAAATTCCAGCTTCCCACTGTAACTTGAACACAGCATTAGTCTCTCCTGGTTCCTGTGTGTCTATGGACCACAGATTTCTTGCCCCCTCAGGACTTGTTATTTTTTGGTGAATCAACTTCCTGTTCTTCATTTTTGTCTAAAGTAAAGCCTGTTTTTCAGCTTTTACCTGCCTTCTTGGTCTACATTTAAATCCTTTATTACTTGAAGGTCCACATCACAGTTACACTGCACAGCACTTTCATTTAAAAAAATATATCAGTAAAATACATCAACATAACAAAACTGTCACTTCAGTCACATTATAACAGAGAAATAAAACCCAAGGGTCAGCTAATCTGATTGGATGCTGCTTTTGTCTTGTGAAAGCTGTTTATAGAGCCTTGATTGACACATGGACAGGAAATTATTTAACACACTCCAAACAACAGATTCAATAAAGAATGTAATGGTATTTAAATCGTTTATGTATGTAAATCCCATTCTAGGCTTTATATTCATGGTAATGACACAGTCCAGCAGCCTGGCAGCATGAGGAACTGAAGAGTGTGTAATTACACTAATGCTCTGCTGCCTAATGGCCACAGGGGAACAAAGATCACTGATACACACACCAGCACCACTGCCAACATGGCTGTGTGTGTGCTGTTTCAGGTTAACATAGTGACATCATTTAATGTCCACAATGACTGATTAATGGTAACATTTAGGCTCTCTCCCTATTCCTTATATAGTGCACTGTATAGTGTGTTTGTCATTTTGTAGTGGTGTCCAAATGTTTAAGAAGAATTTCTATACCCTATATCAGGCATGGGCAACTGGCGGTGCAGGGGCCAGATATGGCCCACACCTTTAACCTATCGGCCCTTGGATGAATTCTCAACAAAAATGAAATGTATAAAATTGTTTTCCCTAGTCATTACCACCACCCATCAGCAGAGGGCGCTCACTCATTACTGAAGCTGTGTTATGAGACGTTCCCGTTAGTTCCTGTGTCGGCCATTGTGTATAAGTTGTTGCTAATTCAGGTAAAAGAGCAAAGATGAGTTTTCAAGAAAAGAAAAGTTGATTGAAAACCGTTCAATCCAGTAAATATGGGAAATGGATGACCTTTTTACAAAATTTAAAGGCAAGCCGATGTGTTTGGTGTGTCTGGAAACAATGTCAGTGATGAAGGACTTCAACTTGAGTCGCCACTACAACACTATGCATAAATGTGACAGAAACACCGGAGCTGCTGTTACTGTGGCTGATCTGAAGGGAAACACACAGCATCAGCAGAACGTTTTTGTAAAAACCGTTACTACACAGTTAATAATCTGTTAAGGTGTCTTATGTAGTTTCACTGGAGCTAGCAAAAGCTAAAAAAGCTAAAAAAGCTAAAAAAAAAAAAAAAAAANTAAAAAAAAAAAAAAAAAAGCCTGTCAGAAGGAGAATTAGTAACGTGGTGTGCAGTGGAAATGGCAAAAGCATTTGGGGATGAAAAAATAGATTTGAAAATATATTGTTCGCTTAACAAAAAAAGACAACTGAATTGTTTTTGTGTTTTATGAAATTTTTAAATATTAACTAATATTAACTAATTGCTGATTTCAGAGTAATTTTTGTTTAATGTGTGGCCCTTTGACCGTGAGAATGAAATTTTATTGGCCCCTGTCCTCATCAAAGTTGCCCATCCCTGCCCTATGTAGGCACTCAATGTATCCCACAATGCAACGGTAAAAGTAGTGTACAGTGATGGTCACTGGACAGCATAATGTAGACCATAATGCATTGCATGGGAAGAAAAAAATGGGGAAAAAATGGCAGACAGACAAGAGGAGAGAGAACATGATCATAGGAGCCTTTCTTACAAATGTAAGTAAATTGATCGTTAGACTTTTAACTATATGAATACTTTCTGTTTGTTTCATAGCTAAAATTTGTGAATCAAACAGCTATATCATTCATTTTCCAGCTAGCATACATGCTAGCTAGCTAGCCATGCCTCTTCTGTACAGCTTTATTGGCTTTTTTTTTTTTTTTTTTTTTTTTTNCTTTTTTTTTTTGTTTTTTGTTTTTTTTGTTTTTTAGTGCCAACTTATTACTAGCGCTTGATGGGCTAATTTACATAATATCATGTCAGTTGCAATGTAAGCTTACAGATTGGTTCATTTTTGTACATGACATGCAGATGTTGTTATGTAACTATTACCAAAATACCTATTGATATTATATCTATTCTTTTTTTTAGGGACTGAGGACTGATGTGAAATTAATTCATCTAAGAGGAGAGAGGGACCACTTCTGCTAAGGCAGGTGATTTACCTCAGCCGCTGGATGGGAATGAATTAAATCATAACCTTGTGCTTAACGCAGATTGTATTAAAATATACTTTTTTATTTATTTTTTATTTATTTATTTACTTTTTTTTTTTTTTTTTTNTTTTTTTTTTTTTTTTTTACAGGTCGTCTGCTTGATGTTTCTTTGGTTTGTCTTGCTTGGGTTTGAACACTGGGGCGTCTGGAAGCAGCGTGCTGGAAAGCGAGTCCAGGACCTTACAGACATTGGCTTCAGTGGTTCTGAATCCAGAACAGAAGGGACAAGCTCTGCATGGTGATGCATTGGGTACAGCAGGTTTGGGAGCAGCAGAGAAATCGCTGGACAGCACAGCTAAAGCTGCTGCATCATCCATCGGCTTCTCTTTGGGTTTGGCAGCTTCTTTAGCCTTTGCGTCTGCCATCGCCTTTAACATAAAATTAAATATATTTAATTTTATGTTAAAGGTGATTTTATGTTAAAGGCAGTTAAAGGCGATTTATATATAAATTTACATCATATACATACTGTACATTCAGTACACTTTTAATATAATTTTAAACACATTTTACCAATAGTCTATCAAGTCATAACACCAATGTTAATGATACTGACAAACGCCTGAGTGGTATTATTTTAACACTCGCTACTTTCTGCTGGATTTTGTAGAGCCTTGTTGAAGGAGATGGGGCTGAGCAGAGTGGTGACTCCTGCCAGAACAGCCAAGAAGTGGGAGAATTTAAAGAAAACTTAATAATTCTAGACAGTGAGCTCATAGATGAATGAACAATGTTGCTGTTTTCTTTAAGTTTATTTATTTATTTTTAAATTTTTTTCTACATTCAAATAATATTGAACATTCCAGGAGCTCAGGAAGCCACCTACAGGAAGTGGCACTGAATCAGGGGAGCCCACTGCTGGAACATGGAAGTGGTTCTCCCTCATGGATGAGGCAATAGGTGGGAGGCCATCTATTCAGCCTCCATGCCTCAGCCTCTGCCTGGGGTGAGAACCCTTGTGTTTCTGCAGTGGCCTCCCCTGATTCAGTGCCATCAGAGAGGAGTGCGACACCAGAAGTGTCAGGGACAGAGGAGCCAGGGCCAGCAAGGCAACAGCATAAGTGTGCCATCCTTCAATTGTTGGAGAGGGCAGAGGAGAGGGTGTGAGTGGATGTGAATGTGTATGGAACAGCGACCTTGATGTCAAAGCCAAATTTCTCCTTGGAGACTAATAAAGATGACCTTGAACTTGTTTGGCGAGAGGAGGCCATGGAGGAGAGACTGTTAAATTTACTTGAAAAAATTGCTGAAAAGTTGTAAGTTTGTTTTTAATAATTAAACTGTCATTCAAAAAAATGGCATAACTAATGCATTGGTAAATAGAACACTAAGTTGTAACACAATTTAAAACATCAACATTTTAGTAACCTTCTAATGGGTTTTAACAATATCTGAAACTGAATGATTTAATAATTAACAGTTAATGCAACTAACATTCATATAAATTGAATTATTTACATTGATGATAAAAATGCAACTGCATGAAAAAAAAAACTTAAAAGACAAATGAGTTCCATTTTAAATCTCTCAGTAATAGCCATGGTCCTGAAGAACTGGAGGAGTGGTGTTTGGTGCTGATGGAGCAGCAGCCATGCGCCCACACTGCAAGTCTGGCTGATGCTGACCTCCGTCGTCTGACCCCAGTGCCTCTTCCACAGACTCAACTGTCACCATCTTTCAGACAAAAGTTGTGCAAAATTGCACAACAAGCAATGATCTTCACTGCAAAAACAGGGTACACTTCCAATGCCTTAAAAAATATGGTGCACCACCTGGTCTTCATGATGCCAAAGGCCCTCTCTATCGCTGACCGGGCCTTTGCATGGTGTTTGTTGAACCAGGCTGCAACAGGATTTCTCACTGGCTCCCTGTAAGGTATTACGAGGGTGATGGGTTGGGACATGCAGGGATATCCACCATCTCGCAGCATACAGTAGCCCTCAGGTGGGTACAGCTGATGGACGTACAGAGGGCTATTTTTAAGCACTCTGGCATCGTGGACTGAACAGGGTATCCAACAAATATGTCCAGAAAATTGCAAAATTGTCACATACAGCCTGTATTTGAACAGAAAAAAACAGTTTCCTGTTCAGGTAACAATGAGCATTTGAACTTGGGTTGATTCTAATGTGACAGCCATCGATGCTGCCCACAGCTCTGGAAAATGCAGCAGATCCTGCCAGACGTTCAAATCCAGCATCAATACCAGGAAGCTCGTCTGGGAGTGGAAAGGTAATGACACTCTTTTGCAACCCAATTATTTTGCTGGCAACCCTGTGGACAATGTCATTGTCTGTGATACGGGGTATGTCAAATTCCTTTGCAACAACCTGGTAGGACATTTCACTTGTAAGCCAAAACAAAAACACAAGGACCTCCACATTACACCGATCAGCCACAGCATTAAAACCTGCCTAATATCATGTAGGTCTCCTCGTGCTGCCAAAACAGCTCTGACGTGGAGGCATGGACTCCTCAGACCTCTGAAGGTGTCCTGTGTATCTGGCACAAAGACGTTAGCAGCAGATCCTTTAAATCCTAGAAGTTGTGAGGTGGGGCCTCCATGGATCAGACTTGTTTTTCCAGCACATCACAGATGCTGGATTGGATTGAGATCTGGAGAATTTGGAGGCCAAGTCAACACCTTCAACTCTTTGTCATGTTCCTCAAACCATTCCTGAACAATGTTAGCGGCATGGCAGGACATGTTATCCTGCTGAAAGAGGCCATGACATCAGGGAATACCGCTGCATGAAGGCTGGACTTGGTCTACAGCCATGTTTAGGTGCTACGTGTCAAAGTAACATCACATGAATCAGGACCCAAGGTTTCCCAGCAGAACATCACTCAGATCATCACCATGCCTCCACCGGTTCGCCTTCTTCCCATAGTGCATCCTAGTGCGTCTCTCCCCCCGCACTGCTAACCCGTCATTGACACATCACTAACACATCGCTAACCCATTGCTAACAAATTTCTAACCCATTATTAACACAACACATTGCTAACTGCATCCATTAGTAACTGAATCTTTAAATCAATCTGAATGACATACAAATATGCCCATCACATAAAGTACATGAATTACAAATTTATACACACACACACACACACACACACACATACATGCACCACCACCTGACCTGGTAGGAGGCGAACGCTCCAATATGCATTCAGGCATTTCTCCTCCTTGCGGACGCTACGATGACACTTGCAGGTCAGCAGGTCAGGGTATTTGGACAGCAGGGCTTCCTGTCCCTCCAGGCACTCAGCCACCGCCTGCTCCCCCAGCAGAGACATGGCAGCGTCTGCCGCACACAGCTCCAGCTCTTGGTACAATGCAGCGCACCGGGCGTCCTCGCTGCATGTCTGATGAGCTTCAACGCATTCTGCTGAGGAAGGAGGTGAAGGCAAGATGGGCACTGAGAATGGCAGCACACCTAAGAGAGGACAGAAAGAGACGGGGACACATCAGAGTTATGGTGATATATGTATAACACAGGAATATGATATATGATACGGTGATATGGTAAATGACATGGTGACATGATATATGATTAGGTGACACAACATACTGTATGACACGATGATATGATACATGAAGCTGAATAAAGTTACAGTGTTAGAATTATGATTTCAAAAAAGAAACACTCGTTAGGGGGCACCACCTCACATTATATGTAAGGACAATTTTATTAAAACTTCAAGGACCATACCAGTGATCGTGCATGTTTGAGCCTAATTTATTAAATTTTCATACATGTTACGTTACTGACAACCATTTCCTGAAGGATAAAACTTTGGAAAACTATTGACAGAACAGCCTGAGAACTGAGCTTCAGATCAATGTTTCTGATCAGAGTCACAGAACTATTTACACAACAAGTTTTTATTAACCTGAATGAATAAACCAGTGAATCAATGAACACGACACATGCAGTATTAAGAAATATGAAGTCAAATGCATCAACCAGAGTTTTCATACTCAACTTAATTTTCTTTTTTATTGATGTTTTTGTATTACTTTTTAAAAATTAACTTTAAAGAGCATGTTTGTGTGTGTGATCACAGGCTTTTTTTTTTTTACTACCTAATGTTTTTATTTTATTTNTTAGGAAGGTGATGCTTTGTGTGTGTGTGTGTGTGTGTGTGTGTGTGTGTGTGTGTGTGTGTGTGTGTGTGAGAGAGAGAGAGAGAGAGAGAGAGAGAGAGATTGTTCTACTGATAGTTAGCCCCACTGTAGCAGCTAGAAGCCAGAAATTATTTTGTAATCAAAATGTTTGTAATCATTAATGTGCTGACGTGTGAATGTCCACAGTAAATGTGTGTTTAAGGTGTTTGGTGACAATATTGGCCCAGATTCATAAATCGTAGCGCATGATTTACCGCATTGCTATGTGCAAATATCTTGGTGCAGCCACGTTCCTCAGTCAGAAATGCCTGTTAGTGACATATTTTAGTGTTAGCCTTGAAGGACATAGAGCGAAGAATGTTGGAGGCATATAAATACCAAATGGTAAGAAGGGTAATGATCCTGGGGGGAAGGTGAGGAAAAAAGAGTGGCCGGCCCATTTGTTGTGCATGTGTGTTTGTGTGTGTGTGTGTGTTTTAACATCAAAGTCCTGGGGTTCCATTTGCAGTCGTAAAACCTTGTTACCATGGCGTTTGTGAGGTCAAATGAAGGTTCAATGTTATTTCCTGAAGGTTTATAATGTGAAGGGGAATAGGTCACTGCAGGGGTCACCAGGGATGTCCCTGTGATCACAGATGCGTGTAGAGAGGGGGCGTGTTATCTGAACATGGGCCTGTGTAAACTTTATGTGAGAGGCTTGAGATGACATGATGATATCTGACATGGTAATATGACATGACACGGTGACATGATATACGATATGCCGATACGATATATGACACGCTGATATGACATATGATACGGCAATATGATATGATGTGCATATGATGTATGATAGAGCAATATGATATAAGTCACGGTGATATAATATATGACACAACACGGTCACATGATATATCACACAATGATATATGTGACATGGTTACATTTGACATGGTGACATGATATATTACACACTGATATGATACATGATACGATATGATGTATGACACTGTGATATATGTGATGTGTGATATGATATATGATGCTATGACATGATATATTAAGCTGTGACATATGCTGTGATATGATATATGCTTCGACATGACATATGCCTTGATATGTTATACAGTATGATGCTGACATGATGCTGTGATGTCATATATTGTGCTGTGATGATATATGATGCTGTGATATGATATGACACTATGACATAATATATGATGCCATGATATGATATATGCTGTGATATATGACAATGTGACATGATGTATGATGCTGTGATGTGATATTCCACATTGTGAAATGATATTTAATGTTTCTATGCTAATTGATATACCAGATAATAATTCCTGAACTCAGACTTCGTGTTTATTCAACAAATATGCTTTTAATGCTCAGGATATGCTCAGCGGGTAAACAGGTAAACAAATTTGAGAAAACAGGAGCATAGCAAGATGCTTGCAGAAACTAAAGCTACGTTCACATTCCACACTGAAGTGGTCCAGATCCGATCTTTTTGCATCCATGTGACTCAGTTCTGATTTTTTCACAGCAGTGTGAACAAACCAGATCTGAGTTTTTCATATCAGATCTGGGCCAATTGCATATGTGGTCCTAGATCCGATCCCTAAAAAATCCTTAAAAATTGTAATTGAGCATTAAGGCCTGTAATGTGAACGTAGCTTAAGAAGATGACCTGACAGAGAAAAAGGGGATGAAGCGTATATGTCATCGCTCACTGATAAGGGCATTGACAGCAGGTGTGGTGATCAGGTTACTCAGAAGTGGAGGGAAAATCAGAGGATTGGGAAGAGGTGAGGAGATTAGATGAATGAATCAGGATGGAAAGGTCAGGGGTGACAGCTGCTGGCCAGAGAGTGAACTGCAGATTCATGACAACATGATAAAATTTCCATCAATCAACCACAAAGCAGACGGCGTAACGCTGAAAACTTTCTGCTTCATTATCTTATACGCTATAAATCTCCCACCTTACAGCACCAAAATCACGTGTCCTCCAGCATCTGTTCATGTGCTCCATGTCTCACGTATGTCCTCCCCCTCCATCCAAACACCTAAACTTACTCATCCATCCATAAACTCTTTTCTACTCATCCATCCTCCACTCTCTGTCTTCCTTCATCCATTTTACCATTTTCTTTTTATTTGTCAGTTTCAGTTTGGCTTTTTCTTTGAGCCATATGTTAATTTCATTAATGAAAACTGTAACAAAATATATTCAACAACCTTTTTTCTATGACAAAAACAAGACACTGATGAGATGATCATCAATAAAACCAAATGAAAATTGTGACAAAATCTCTTCATAATATCGCTGACTAAAAAAAAAAGAGGAGAGGAAAATGGAGTTCAAAACTACAAATCTCAGATAAAATCTCCATATACTGTCGCTGCCAAAAAAAATGACAAAATGAAAATGAACTGAGACATAACTGAGACAGCTGCCAAAGTAATTAGATTAACCAATAAAATATATTGTACCAACAATCAAGTCCATCCATCGCCTCTTTTCATTGGTTGCCTGTTTTGCTAGCATGTTCTGCACACGCTCACCTGGGCAGTAAATGCCACATCACTAACCTGAGATGACAGCTAACGAGAAAAGGAAGATTGCACAAAACAAGGGAATAATAATGGAAAACAACATGGCGAGAAAAAAAAACATGTTGATCTGTAACTTTAGATCTCTTTGCTCTTATATTCTTCCATTCAGAGCATATTTGTTATGTATGCGACTGATTACGATTATCAATACTTTTCATTTCATTGATATAATGATGAGTGACTTTGGATTTATCTCAAAATAATTCTGGCAATCAGAGAATGTTTCATGTCTGGATGTATTACTTCAAAATTATATATAGATATATCTATCTATATATAGATAGATATATCTATCTATATATATATGATATTGTCATGACTCTCAAGTAGTATGAAGTATGGAGAAATGTCTGTTAGTTTGACGACTTATGAAATTAAAGAGAGAGAGAGTACTGTAGGTTGTAGCAACACCATATCAGTCAAGCATCTTTTCTTTATTCTGTTAGCCCAGATTCTATCTACTGTCCAAGCACTCCTCTCTCTCTCTCTCTCTCTCTCTCTCTCTCTCTCTCTCTCTCTCANCACACACACACACACACACACACACACACACACACTCACACAGCTCTAAGATGCATTCACAGGCACTCAGACGTTGGACCTCTCACACAGCTATAACGCTACTTAACAACAACAATAACTGTATCAATGATTCAGAATAATGTACTTTCCAATCTGTTACACTATGTATACATTAATAATATATAATGTGAAACGATTCGATTATGGAACCGTTTAATTGATATGGCTGAAGACAGAATAAATAAGAAGGTCTTCATTTGGAGTAAATTACACATGAACACACTTTCCACGGAACAAAGACATTTCTGCTATTTTTGAAGAAGCTGGTTTACAGTATTCTATAGAAATAATTTACTGTGTAAAATTAATACAATCAAAAATAAGCTTCTTTATGCACTTAAAAATATCTTGAGATATTCTGTTGAAACCTAAACTTATATCCAAAGTAATCAAAAATATAGCCCTGAAGTTTACGACACAGCACTGACGCCTATCAAGAAGCCAAAGATCTTTAGTTGCCCAGGTGTGAATAGGTTTCCTTCTTCTGATTCTGAAGTCGGTAGATTTAAAAACATCCAGAAAGAAAACAGATTTATTTCTAATGTTAAAATATATGCAACCTCCATGCTTCTCACCAAAGCTTCCCTCTGCTGTGTTATAGTTAACAGGCAGTCCCCGGGATACGAATGAGTTCCGTTCCTACGGCTGTCTTTAAGTTAGATTTGTACGTAAGTTACAAAGAACAGTTACGTAAGGTGTGTATCTAGTGTATATATTTTACCTTTCGATGCATAAGAAACACTTCCAGATATACTAAAACATCTTAAACATTATACCACTGAACCGCTGACGATGCACCACGTTTTGATGTGCAGCACAGTAGTGCGCCCTGCATTATTACAAATCATTGTATGTAACTCCAGTTTTTAATTTAATAGGCTTAATGGCGGTTGGTTCATAACTACAGATTGTTTGTAAGTCGGATGTTCGTAAGTTGGGGACTGCCTGTAATTACTTTCTTTAGCTTTCCTTTAAAACTCCACTGAGTTCAAATGAAAACAGACTTGTTGTGTTATTGTGGTTGCCTAGCAACCAGTAGTATATAGCCTGGTAGCAGCCATTTTCAACTAGAATTGAGTGGGGGTTTTTTTTCTTTGCACTTTTAAAGCCAAATAGCCATGTGAAACTTTTGTTGGAATCTCCTTTTGCACAGTTATCCAAGTTTTTTTTTTTTTTTTTTTTTTTTTNGGGAGGAGAAGAGTGATAGAATTGAATATAATAGGATGCCTGCCCACCACCACAAGTAAATTTTCAACCTGTGGGAAACACTGCAACATACACACAAACACATACACACACACACACAAAACATACACATGGACAACACACATACACACACACACACACACAGAGACTCATACACACATAAAGACAGACAATACACACACACACAAGACAGACACAGACAACACATACACACTGTATTTTACACACTCACTCACACACGCACACACATACACATACACACCTGCTTGTGCAGAGATAAGGCTTCATTGCTGTTAGAAACGTGTTTGCTCAGCGGCGTCGGTTGACTGAACTTCCTCACTGAAAGTTTATCGAGACGCGTCGTTGAATCAGGCAGAATTTATATCAATATTAAAAAAGCTATGTCACACACACACACACCTGAGAGGTAAATCTGAAAATGTATCATTGATTTGATTAATCCTAAATAACAGTTATGAACACTCGTTCCTCCTCACTAATTGAACATTTACAGGCTTTCAGATCACGCAGGAAAACGTGTGATCCGATCTCTTCTTTCACGCATTCTTCCTCCGCCAACAAGCCATAAAGCTTCCGTTTGTTTTGTCCTCATCATAAAATGTCAAAATGAACGTGTTTGTGGATGTTTGTATTTTATACATCATAACAGATGTGAATGGTTGCTTTCTCAAACATGTTTCTGTAAATTTATGAGCCTACGTGTGTACACGGAGCCACACTTCCTGTATGTAACATGTATGTGATGAAGACAACGTCATCACAGAGTAAATCAGAGCCAAGTCTTTGTCTTCCTCATTTCGTCTGTCCTCAGCCGACACTCATTTTCATGATAGAACACCACAGAATGTTTGCTTAGAGAAAACTTTAAACATTTTACATCTCCATATTCACAATGTGACTGAACGTAAAGAAGCTGTGATCTTTTCCTGCTGCAAAGATCACATTACACAAACAGAGCAACGACAAGGAGACACGGGACAGACACCATCTCCTAAAACTTCATAATAAACTAAACAGACACAGAGACACAGAGACATGCATAAAGACATGGTTAGAAACATTAACAGAGACACAAAGACATGAACAGAGAC
The DNA here is from genome assembly GCA_014773175.1 of Lucifuga dentata. Lineage (NCBI taxonomy): Eukaryota > Metazoa > Chordata > Actinopteri > Ophidiiformes > Bythitidae > Lucifuga > Lucifuga dentata. Next base: position 51,821 of record VXCM01002156.1, on the reverse strand, counting down.
ATGAACAGAGACACAAAGACATGAACAAAGACATGAACAGAGACACAGAGACATGAACAGGGACACAGACATGAACAGAGACACGGAGACATGAACAGAGACATGAACAGGGACACAGAGACATGAACTGGGACACAGAGACATGAACAGAGACATGAACAGAGACATGAACAGGGACACAGAGCCATGAAGAGACATGAACAGAGACACAGAGACATGAACAGAGACACAGAGACATGAACAGAGATGCAAAGACATGAACAGAGACATGAAAAGATCTGACAGATAGATGAACAGAGACATGAAGAGACATGAACAGAGACACAGAGACATGAACAGAGACACAGAGACATGAACAGAGATGCAAAGACATGAACAGAGACATGAAAAGATCTGACAGAGAGATGAACAGACATGAAGAGACATGAACAGAGACACAGAGACATGAACAGAGACACAGAGACATGAACAGAGATGCAAAGACATGAACAGAGACATGAAGAGACATGAACAGAGATGCAAAGACATGAACAAAGACATGAACAGAGATGCAGAGACATGAACAGAGACATGGAGACATGAACAGAGACATGAACAGAGACACAGAGACATGAACAGAGACATCAGCATCAGAGCCTCAAAGGAGAAGCTTGATTCTTTAAAGAGGATTTGCTGTAAAAATGGAACGTTTGGGAACAAAATGTTTACCGTAAACGTGGAAAACGTTGACTTGAAAGCATGAGGAGCTCAAACAGCAGGAATGCATTTATCAAATGTTCTGATGCAACATTAAGAATTTTAAATGATACAGAACCTTGTAAAGAACGTGTAAAATGCCAGTGAGCTGCAGGAGAACCAGAGAACGTTCCAGCATTTCACAGGAAATATAGTTATTACACGCACAAAAAGGTTTCATTTGTGCATCAACAGCTGAAAATTGCTTTTAGAACCTATAAATTGTTATGGACATTACTGGATTGTGTTTATGCACAAAATTACAGCTTTAGAAATAAACAACAGTATTACAAATAAATTAAAGTTTTAGAAATAAATCACAGCGCTAGAAAAAAAATTGAGATTTAGAAATAAATTACAGCATTAGAAATTAATAAAAATTAAATCTTTAAAATTAACCACAGCTTTAGAACTAAACTAGCTGTTAGAAATAAATTAAAGCTTTAGAAATAAAGAAAATATGTCAAGAAAAGAAACGCAAATCCTCTTACTGTTGAATAACAGGATCATTATGAATATGAGAAAATGTGATTGTGTTGAGGTTCTGTGTGGAACAGCGCAGCCTAGCGGTGTTTTGTACAAACAACAGCAGAACGCAGAATGAGCCCAAAAGTCAAATCATGCAAAATCACGCGTGACGGTTTGAGTTCTCAGAGACGGTAGACGGCGTGGCGACGCGGCTCATCTGAGCTGAAATGTGAAAATATTGTGAAATGATGCGATTTGTTCTGATCTGATTCCAAAAGCCTTTGCAGCTCATCTTTCTTTTCTTTCAGCTTTCCGATTGGTCCTCCTACCTGAGAAGAAGAGAAGGAGCACAATCCCCGCAGGAATCATCCTCGGGACACCGGGGGATGAAACACAGATCCGGGACAGGACTTGGTACGTTCTGGTCCAGCTGCTCCACTGTGCGCCCCTCAGACAGAGCCCAGCCTCCCGCTACATGCGCCGCCGCTCCGCCGCCTGTTCCCGGCTCTTTCCTTTGCAAAGTCCCGCAAGTTTCACATCCGCACACGGAAAAAGCAGAAGAATCAGCGGCTTCCAGACAGCAAAGTGCGTGTCAGTAACGCGGAGACTGACGGACAGCTGCTGCTGTGTGCGTGACGGAGCTCAGATCCACGCGTGTCCCTCAGAGGCGGTCCCGGTCCTTTCCGCTATCAGGATCCTGATACACACAGGGGATGAGGTTATTAACCGGTGATCCCCCCCCACCCCCANCCCCCACCCCTCCTGCTCTTCTTCCGACTCTTCCTCCTCACATCATCATCATCATCATCATCATCATCATCATCATCATCATCATCATCATTATCATCGTCACCTACATATAAAGAGTCACAAAGTGAAACAAAAATCCACGGGTTACTCCTTTAGTAATGCTTTCTGTTTGTTCATCAGAGGAACCAAAATATTCCAGATGATGATGATTTTTGTTGTTCGGTTCTCTGCTGTAATTTTTTAGCAAAGTAACTCATTTTTTTGGTCTGTTTAAAGGACCATACCGGTGATTTTGTATGTTTTAAGTCTAATAAATACTACTTGCATACTTACATTACTGACAATCATTTTCCAAAACATAAAATCATATTTTAGTTTTCCTGTTATTTTGCCAGATCTTCTAATCTTTCAAAATCAAATTCAGGTGATACACCCACCTTTAAATTCAATGTTTCACCTGCCAACACGTATGTCTGAATATACAAGGACAGTCATTTTAATTTCTCGTTAAAGCTGTCTTATCCTGGGATTATTTTCCCTGGTGGAGACAAACATTTTCTCCTGTGTACCTCCATGTTTATTTATCTCAAACATGTTTCAAGTCTCTGCAAGTTGATTTTTATGTCATACTGGAATAAACTGAAAGCAATGCAGTCTGGAAGATATAGGAAAAATAATTCTAATATTTACCACCATATTTTTATTTGCCTTCGTTTGGAAAATGGTTGATAGTATTGTAATGTAATGCGGTGTATGAAATTATGCATTTTACCAAAGATCAGTTTGTGTTTGTATATATTTTTTTGTCATTATTTGGCTATTATTTTTGAAGTATATTTTTATTTTGTGTATAGTTTTGATGAGTTTTGATGAATTGCTCTACTCAGTTGGTTTTTTTTTTCATTTCTTCAGGTATATACACTTTTCTATTTTAAATATTGTAAATTGTTGATTGTTGAAGTTTGCTTTTGTTGACTCTTAAAATAAATTTTAAAAAAGCCACTGATGGATGATGGAAATGTGAATTTGATATACTGATATCAGATACAGTATTAATGAGTTGTATTAACAGTTAATGTATTTTGTTTTGCAAATAAAATACGTGAACAAAATGGCTAATGTTTTATATTTTGTGTGTTTGCAATGTATTGTATTTTGGTCAAAATAAATATACACACCAAATGTAATACAGTAAGCTGATAGGAAGCTCTGCTGAGGAGATGTGTGTGGAGAAGCCCGGAGAATTCATGAATTGCTATTTTTATTTCTCATTTCTTCAGTACTTAATATAGTACTCCCCCGTCCTCCCCCACCCACACACACACACACTCAGTCACACACAGTGTCACACAGTGTAACACACACACAGTAGTATTCACAGTCACACAAGCACACACAGTGTCACACACACACACAAGTACACAGTCACACATAATCTCACACATGCATACACACTTACACAGATACAGATACACATGCATAAACACACACAGTCACACATATGCACAGTCTCATGCATACACACAGTCTTACGATCTTTTTCCATTAACTAAATTACATGTCTCTCTCTCTGTCTCTCTCTCTCTCTCTCTCTCTCTCTCTCTCTCTCTTCACCTCAGAGGTCGTTCAGCCTCATGACCTTTTAGGCAACAAGATGTTCAGCTAATCAGCAAAGAGCCGCCGTCTCCATGGATACACATGGGAGTAAAGTGTGACATCAGAACAGGCTACATGTCCAGGCTTTAGTTGACATCATAAATCTCCTTCTGTGACCACATCTGCTCCAGCAGGGTTCACCAGGGTTCACCAGGGCTGCTGTCACATCTTCATCACGTAAACATGCACAGGTCGCTTTCTCTTCATCATTCATGTCGTTGTTTAGCAAAATAAAACCTTATTTTACAACAATAAATTACTGAAAAATACAATTTAACAATTCATCTCTGTCTCTCTTTGTCTCGCTCTCCCTGTCTCTCTTTCTGTGTCTGTCTCTCTCTTTCTGTCTGTCTCCCTCTCTGTCTCTCTCTAGCCATAATTAGTGCAATCTTGTTCTGTGACTTAAAAATTTTGTAAAAATGTAAAGTTTTGTTCACAGTATTTGACTATAGAATCATGCTGATGCCAAAATTAAGTACAAATCAAACAAACACGTGCAATAAAATGCAATACACACTTTCATATGAATTTCACTCAATACGTGCATTTGCTGTGTCATAATTAAGGAAAAAATGGGTAAGTAATACATAATGCTGTTATGCATAAGTTAATCATTCAGTAAATGTGGCAAGTTTCTTAATTTCACTACCTCTCATGCTGAATATTTTAATCTGTAAAGATATTATAGACATGAAAAAATGCATAGCTGCCGGTCAACAAACCCAACAGGTTTACACAATACAACAACAACATGAAAAACTCTTCAGGTTGCTGCATCAGTAGCTGAACATTGAAAGTTCCTGATTAGTACTTTCAGCTCATACTAATCTACTTTTCTAAACTTATGATTGCTGGATATTTATTTGTGAATAAATATTTCTGAGAGATCCTCGAACCCTGGTACTCCCACAATACTCCCCCCCACCACACCCACCCACCCCGCAACATAATTCCATAATTGAGGCTCTGGAGCATTTGCATTCCACGTCCCCTGCCTCATTTAGAAGTGGGGAGAAATTCCTCCAGTTGAAGACCTTATGAACTGCTGCCTCAACCAGACATTCCCAGTTCACCCTCACTACGTGTTTGGGTTTAGCTTTGTCCAGCAGTCTCCCCCGCCATCTGAGCCAACTCAACACCAGATGGTGATTGGTTGACAGCTCTGCTCCTCTCTTCACTCCAGTGTCCAGAACATAGGCCTCAGATCTGATGATACAGCTAGAAAGTCAATCATCAATCTTTCGCCTGAGGTGCTCTGGTAGCAAGTACACTTATGAGCAACCTTAGGTTCAAACATGGTGTTCGTTATGGACAATCCATGACTAGCACAGAAGTCCAGAAACAGAAAACCACTCAAGTTCAGACCATCAGGCCATTCCTCCCAATCACTTCCCTCCAGATTTATTCATTGTTACCCAAGTGACCAGTGAAGTCCCCCAGCAGGACTATGGAATCCACACACAGCACCCTCTCAAAAACCCATTAGGTGCATATGCTCAAACAACAGTCAGAGTCTTCCTCCCACTGACATGTAGTCGCATGAAGGCAACCTTCTCATCCGTTGGAGAAAACTCCACCACAGTGGCATTAAACCAACCAGGGTCTTTTGAGTATCCCCACCTGACACCTCTCACCCTGTGTAACTCTGGAATAGGATAAGTCCAGCCCCTATCCATGATTTTGGTTCTGGAGTCAATGCTGTGCATAGAGGTGAGCCTGACTATATCTAGCTGATACCGCTCTGCCTCCCACACCAACTCCAGCTCCTTCCCCACTTTAGGCATGATGTTCCACATCCCTACAGCTAGCTCCTGTAACCAGCGATCAGCATACAGGATACCCATCCTGCCTTACTCCCTTGGCTGGCACAACACTAGTCCTTTTATCTATCCCTGTAGGTGGTGGGCTCCATGTAGTATTTTCGGGCTGAGTCCGTCCAGGCCCCATGGCTTCAGGATGGGGCACCAGGTGCTCTCCAGTGAGCTCCCCTCCTAGGCCTGGCTCCAGGAATTTCCCTAATTCCTGGATTTCCCTAATCCAGGCAAGGTGACTGAACTCACAGATAACCAACTCATAAAGGCTTCTTACTTTTAGTCTGACCCCTCACCTGGGACCACGTTGTTGAGGGAAGCCTTACCAGGGTAAATGCAAGAGCAAAATATCCTGACAACACAGGTCCCAGAATCACAGGGGTAAACAAGCCTTTCCACCATGACAAGGTATCATATCAAGGTATCATATCATTTACAAAAAGTAATATATCATCTGCATCCATCCATACATCCATCCATTATTGGCCACTTATCCAAGTCCGGATCACGGTGGCAGAAGACTAAGCAGCCTGGTCCACACTTCCCTGTCCCCGGCCAGGCCCTCCAACTCCTCCTGGGGACTCTGAGGCGTTCCCAAGTCAGCCAGGAGATATAATCCCCTCCAGCGTGTCCTGGGTCTTCCCCAGAGCTTCTTCGATGTGCCTGGAAGACCTCCCTAGGGAGTCGACCAGGGGGCATCTTTATTAGGTGCCCGAACCACCTCAACTGACTCCTTTGGATGTGGAGGAGCAACAGCTCTACTCCAAGTCCCTCCCAGATGTCGGAGCTTCTCACCCTGTCCCTGAGAGTGAGCCCAGACACCCTACAGAGGAGCCTCATTTCCGCCTCTTGTCTCCTCAATCTTGTCCTTTCAGTCATTACCCAGAGCTCATGACCATAGGTGAGGATAGGAACGTAGATTGATCGGTAAATTGAGAGCCTCGCCTTCTGGCTCAGCTCCCTCTTCACCACAATGGCCTGATACAGCGTCCACAGCTGCATACAATGAAATTTAATTATCAACTGAATTTATCACAATAGGCTTTATAATATCAGATTGTCTTATTGTTTGAGCTAATGGCTCTATTGACAGAATAAATAATATTGAGGAAGTAAGATCATCTTGCTGATTGCCTTTTGAAATTCTTAAAACCAGGAGAGCAAATGTTAGTAATTACACATGCTGAAGGATTAGGTATATTGTCTTAACCACTTTCCATAGATAAGACCATTTGACATAAAGGCTTTCTGGGCATCTAATGTTAACAGGATGTGTCAAGGTAAATTATAAGTTGATGATGAATTCATTACATGTAAAAGTCAACATAAATGATCAGATATTAAGCATTTCTAAACAAATCCACTCTGATCTGGGTGTATAAATTTTTGGAGATATATTTCTAATCATTGAGCCAATACTTTAGAAAAATACTTTAATAATAATAATAATAATAATAATAACCCCCCCCACACACACATATGAACATCTGCAGGTTGTGTGTTCTGTTAGCTCTGGATGCTCTTGCTGAATTACTGTGTCACTACTCCATCCACTTCTGCACTCTCTCCTCCCGTACACTAGGGGCACCCATTCTCTGCCTTNACTACTCCATCCACTTCTGCACTCTCTCCTCCCGTACACTAGGGGCACCCATTCTCTGCCTTCAGCTATGGCGCTTTCCTTCCCCCATTCTTCCCCGCACTATTTAAATCCTGATTCTGCAGTTAGTGTTTGCCAGATTGTACTGTGCTTGTCACTGCCGATATCGTGTTTCTCTGATCAGTTAGTTTGTGTACTGGATTTGTTCTGCCTGTTTACGGACTCTGACCTTGCCTATCCCGCCTTGGTTTTTGTTTGCTTGTTTACCTGCTTCTTGTGTATGATCATCACCTGTTTTTTGGACTTTGCTGCTGCCTGTGGATATACCTCTGTGTACAGAATAAACTGTTTGATTCTTGTCATCTTACCAGTGAGTCGGTCTCTGCTTCTGGGTTCTCACCTTCCTGCCTGATAGACTGTTCCATTTTACTATCAGGACACTGTGTGTGTGTGTGTGTGTGTGTGTGTGTGTGTGTGTGTGTGCGTGCATGCATGCATGTGTGTGCATGTGTGTGTGTTTATTTTGAGTGGGGGAGGAGCTGCAGGGTGAATAAACATGTCCCTTTGAGTCAGCAGTTGCAGAGCTAATATTGACCAGCGCTCTCGGCGACATGTTGCACGTCAAATTAGCCACAGTAGCAACAGCCACACGGAACAAAGAGCCAATCAGACGCCTTATCTACCTCCATCTGTCACACTGATCACCAACACACCATGAGAGAGAGAGAGAGACAGAAAGGAAAAAATATGTTAGTTGGCCTTAGGTGGGTGGGTGGGTGTGGGTGTGACCCGTGGGCCCTCAGACATCTCACTTATGTCCTTGTTGCCTGTTCCTGGTGTTTAGTCAGTGGAACACTTTGGGGGTGTCATGGGTGGGGTGCTCCTGTCTGGGCTGCAGGGTTGGGTGTGCTTGGCACCCTGGTTGGGTGCTGCGTCTCACTGCCTCCGGTCTCATGGATGCTCCTCATCCTGTGTCTCATGCCTCTTTGCTTCTGTGGCGTGGGGGTGGTCTGGGCGGATGATGGGCCCAGTGGCATAGGNTTCCTGTAGATGTCACTCTTAGAGCTGGGGGTCTCTCTAACGCCTCATCGTACCCACACAGACATACATATAACTCATCATACCCACACACACATAATATGCCTCATCATACCCACACACACACATAACATGCCTCAGCATACATAATATACCTCATCATACCCACACACACATAACACGCCTCATCATACCCACACACACACACATAACATGCCTCATCATACCCACACACACATAACATACCTCATCATAGCCCCACATACATAACACGCTTCATCATACCTACACACACATAACATACCTCATCATAGCCCCACATACACATACATAACATGCTTCATCATACCCACACACACATAACACGCCTCATCATACCCACACACATAACATGCCTCATCATACCCACACACACATAACACGCCTCATCATACCCACACACACAACATGCCTCATCATACCCACACACACATAACATACCTCATCCTCATATTCACACGCACATAACACAGCTTATCATCATACTCACACACATATAACACACCTTATCATCATACTCACACACACATAGCATCTTGATGTTCTGTAGTGCCGTTCAACTTTCTTAACGAGCCGTCATACATTAGCATTGCGACAGGTGTAAATAGTTTTGACGTGACAGTTGCACATAGCGAATATTCACATATTCTGCTGCTTATTCCCGTTGCATCTGGTGTAAAAAGACGTTACACCCTGATAAAGTACATATGTGCATTTTTTCTTACATTTTTTTCTTTTTCTGAATTGAAGAATTTACAAAAAAAAAACAAAAAAAAAAAAAANCAAAAAAAAAACCATTTCTTTTTAACACTAACTATGGGGTGAGGTGGACTACCTGAAACCCCTACCATACCCGTGGGGCTTATTCTGTCCCAGTTGATTTGTTTAAGTCCTAAGATTCAGACGTGCAGGAGGCTGCAGCTCTCTGATTGGATATCGATGGTCACCTTAACCCATAGTCCCATTGTCTCTCAATGTTGAATCTGAAGCAGGTATGGCAGCAGAAAGGTGTATTTCACTCTCTTTTACTCCAACATCTGCAGCTGGAACCTCAGTTTCAGGTGTAGGTGAGCCCTCCTCTCGTTCAGGTTGGTGAACAGGTAACACTGGTTCATTCATACAAGCACTGGGTGACAGTTCATTTTTTGCATGTCTGTAGCAGTTGGTCAGCATGTCTTTTCCAAACTGTCAGCATTCTGCACTGTACAGGAGACTGGTCCTGTCTGCACCATGACAGTTACAGGAATCCATTTAGGTTAACCATGATACTCACCAACACAGATTCACCTGGCATGAAGACTGTCTTGGCTTTTTGTTTCCTTCGCTTGATTTGCTTCTTCTCCTGTTGTTGCACTGTATCCTTCACTGATGCTGGATTCAGCAGATCAAATGTTTTCTGAAGGTTTCTCTTTAGCAACAGATTGACAGATGATTCCTTCATGGTCATATGTGGAGTGTTGCAATAGGTTAACAGGAATTAGTGCAACCGCTGATGTAGATTTCCTTTGACCTTGAGACGTTTTCAGTGCATGTGTCATGGTTTGTACAAATCTCTTAGTAGACCATTTGCTGCAGGATGGTGCTGAGTTGACGTGCTGTACATGTTTGTTTGGAGAAATGCAGACATTTCTTTTGAGACAAGTTGCCAGAAACTATTTGCATAGGAGATCCAAAACGACTAAATATCTCCCCTAACTTTTCAAAGGTCTTTTCAGTGGAGGTGGATTTCATGATGATAGGTTAGCCTGAAACTTCAGGCCATTAGCTGTGAGCATCAACAGCTACAAGTAACATCGTCCTCCAAAGTTTCTGCAAAATCAATGTGCACTCGCTGCCATGGCTCTTGTGGGAAATCCCAGGAGTGTAATGGGGCTAGCAGTCTGTTGTTCCTGACCTTTTGACATGAAGAACTGGTTTTGGCCATTTCTTCAATTTGACCATCCATGCCTGGCCATCAGAAAATCTTGCTTTTTTCTTTCATTCTTACAATTCCACTATGTCCTGAATAGAGTTGCTGTAACAACTGTTTGTGAAGTGATGCTGGGATGACTCTCCTCCCCCAAACATCCAGATTGGACAGACAGCTCTGTTCTCCTTCCAAGAAATGGTTTCAGGCTAATGTCACCATTATCAGAATGACCACACTCTCCTGAAATACAACACCATCACGCTGACATCCAAACTCTTCAACATCAACCATGGTGAATCTGTAGGAAGCATCACAGGCGGCCAATAGCACAATGGAAATAATTGTGAAAGTCACTTCCTGATTCTCTGGGTGCTTTCATCTGTACGTTTTCCATCAATGCTGCCCAGGAAATTGGGAAAATTCCACAGTCTCCAAAACTTGTTGGCGATTTCCTTCCACTTCTGAATTGAATTTGGATGCAGTACATGCTGCTGCACCAAAGCCTGCACCAATTTTACACACTGTGGAGCATTCAGCTTGTAGCTTGCAATGATACTTTGTGATGCTGCAGAAACAAGCATCCGCAAAGTCGCAGCCAACCTCTCTGCCAAATCCACAGCAGCGTTATGCGTCGTAGCTTTATGGAGGGGTGGACTCGATGCAATAAATCATCAAAATGATATCCAGACATTCAGAAGTATTGAAAATGCATCTTCATCAAGTTCACGCATTTGTGTAACAAACAAGTTCTCCTCCTGTGCCTTTTTTGTCTAGTGGCCAATACAAGTAGAAGCAATTCCTCCTCTTCATGAATCAACAAAAGCTCCCTTTTCACTGCCTCCATGTTTTCTTGTGAGTGACTGAACCAGAAACTGTTTCACTGGGTTTGTGTGTTTTGGGGCATTTAGCTAACTGTTGTTAACCTACAGCACCACCATTGAAGTGTGTGGTCATCATGACTGTGCGAGAAGCATGAACACCAGGACACGTGGAAAGACGTCCACGTTTATGTCACCTTGTGTCCACGTTAAGCATAAACCAGGATAAAGTCTTTTCTGTCATTTACAGACTTAGAGAAGGTTATTCATGTTTGTCATTGTTTTATTCTGTATTAGCAAAAGAAACATTCATAGCTTCAGCTAAACCAGAGCGTTGCTGCTCGACTTTTAACTCCAGGAAGTGATCACATAACCACACCTCCTGCTGCTGGTTTCCTGTCAGCTTCTGGATTGATTTTGAGATTATTACTCGTTTTAAAGCCTTACTGGATCAGACATGTGATCTTTTAACTCCCTGTGAGTCTGATCGCTGTCTGACTGGCAGATCTCAATGTCTTTTAAAAACCTTTTTAGACGTTTTTTTTTTTTTTTTTTTTTTTATCGTAAGCTCTTCCCCTAATCTGTAGTAACTATTCTTATTATTTTTAATTCTTAACTATTAATGTTTTATTGTTTAATTTTTAACTATCACTGATTATGTGTTCAGTTGTCTGTTTTTTCAAAGCACCTTGTAACTTTGTTTTAAATGGTGTTTTATAAATAAAGTTATATTATTATTATTATTATTATTATTATTATTATTATTATTAAGTCACAGTGTAGGAGAAAAAGAAAGAGGAACTATAGAGAGAAAGAGCAATTAAGATTACCTGAAAGGAAAGGTTATAATGTCAGAGAGAAAAAGAAGAAAGAAAAAAGAGGAATGACAGAGGGAAAGAAAGCATCAGGTAAACTCAGACTATCAGTCAAAGTTCTGATTAAAAAAAGGAGATGAATAAAAATACACAGAAATATGCAGTCAGAACATACATGTTCATTTCTCCATAGAGCTGCAGCAGCTGCTGTCTGGCATGTTCATATCACAGCAACTGAAAAGTGATGAAGAGTGATACGCAACAGATTGTCGAGGCTTGAAGCTCACCCTCAGGTGAGACGAGAGAGAGAGAGAGAGAGAGAGAGAGAGAGAGAGACGAAGCACACCCCCATGGATGTTTGGGTGGGGGAGGCAAAGAGCACAGCTGTGTGTGTGTGTGTGTGTGTGTGTGTGTGTGTGTGTGTGACAGCCCGTGGCTCAGGCTCCGCTGTGGTTAAGCAGCGGAGCCTGAGCCTCTTTTTTACTTCTTAGTGATTTTCACAAACTAAAATGAGTGTGAGGAAGATGAAGAACATGCCTGTCATGAAACTTTTCACATCCTGCCACAGGAAATATAGTGATGATGATGATGATGATGATGATGATGATGATGATGATGATGATAATGATGATGACAATGACGACGATGTGGATGACAATGATAATGACGATGATGAGAATGGTGATAAGGGTGACGATGATGACAATGATGATGAAGATAATGATGATGATGATGATATCAACGATGATGATGAGGCTGTTGATGACGATGTTGATGACGACAATTTTGAGGATGATGAAGATGCCGATGATGATGACGAGGATGACAATAATGATGAGGAGGAGGAGGATGACAATGATGATGATAATGATGACATGATGAAGACAATGAAGATGAGGATGACGATGATGACAATGATGACGATGATGATGACATAGATGGTGATGATGATGACAATAACAATAATGATGATGATGATGATGATGACAGTAATGATTATGATGATGATGACAATGATGTGATGAAGATAATGACAATGATGATGATGGTGACAATGCTAGTGATGATGATGATGATGATGATGATGATGACGATTATGATGAGTTCAGCAAAGCTCTTAGAGACACTGAGTGTAGGTGCTGAGAGGTCAGAGGTCAGGATGAATGCAGCCAAATTCAGAGAGGTCCTTAAAGAAAACATGAATCAAAGAGAATCAGGGAGTTAATCAGAGTGAATCAAAGAGAATCAGGGTGTGAATCAGGGTGAATCAGAGTGAGTCAGGGTGAATAGTGAGTTACTGAGCAGCCCTGATGATGCCATAGGTGTTGCTGCCTACCTTCACCACCTGAGGTCTGATGTGTTGGAATGATGGAGGGATAGAATGATGGAGAGATGAATGATAGAGGGATAGAATGATAGAAGGATAGAATGTCAGGACTGAGGGATAGAATGATGGAGGGATGAATGATAGAGAGATAGAATGATGGAGAGAAATGATGGAGAGATGAATGATGAGGGATGGGGATAGAATGATGGAGGGGTGGAGGGGTAAATGATAGAGGGATATAATGATGGGGATAGAGGCATAGAATGATAGAGGGACTGAATGATGGAGGGATGGAGGGTAAAAGCCTGGGATCATGGATCAGATGTTCTGGTCCTGAGCTGTTTATCTGCTGTGTTGCTGTAATTCGTTTAACTTCAGATCCTTCAGATAAAAAGTCCTCTGCAGGGAAAAACAAAAACAGGAAACAGTGACCTCCCTCCTCCTGTTTCCTCCTTCCTTCTCCTCTCACCTCCTCTTCACCTCCCTCCTCCTATCTTCCTTCTCTCTCTCACCTCCCCCTCCTCCCCTCCCTCCTCCTGTCTCCTCCCTCCTTCTTTTCTAACCTCCTCCTTCTCACCTTCCTCCTCCTGTCTCTTCCTTCTTCTCTCACCTTGTCCTCCTCCTCATCTCCCTCCTCCTGTCTTGTCCTTCCTTCTCCTGTCTTTTCTTCACAATCCAACAAAATAATCCATGAAAAAATTACAAAATCAAACAAAATAATCCATGAAAAAAACATAATCCAATAAAATAATCTACGAAAATAAAATATAATCCAACAAAATAATCCATGAAAAAAACATAATCCAACAAAAGTCCAACAATTCAGGAATGTGAGTTCCTGAATGAATCAGTAACGGGATAAAGAAAGCAAACAGGTCAAATGGAGCTTTTCAGGAAATCTGTCATAAAGCAGGAAGTCCGAGAGGATAAAGAAATCCAACAGGAACTGAGGGAGAAAATCAGAATCGTAGCACAGAATCCATAGGTTAAAGGACCATTCTGGTGATTTTATGTCTAAGCCCAATAAATACTACCCACATACACGTTCTGTTACTACTAACCATTTCCTAAAACATAAAACTGTATTTTAGTTTTCCTGTTACTTTACTCAAAATCAAATGTAAAGGTGATACATGCACCTTTAAATTCAGTGTTTCACCTTCTAACATGTATGTCTCAGTGTATAAGACATGGTCTTTTTAGTTTCTCATAAAAGTTGTCTTCTTCTGGGACTATTTTCCCTGGCGTACACATACATTTTCTTTTGTAGTTCCATGTTGGATCAGTCAAATTACGTAACTTCAATAAACAATGACAATGGCGTTTTGTTCTCTGTAATGGATTATGTATCTCAAGCATGTTTCAAGATTTTTATAGTTATACTGGAATGAACTGAAACCAATGGCAGTCTGGTAGGAAAAACAATTGTAATTTACCACTCCAGTAATATGTTTTGGAAAATAGTTGTCAGTAATTTAATATGTATGTGGCTTGTATCTACCTGAGCTCAAACAAAATCACCGATATGGTCCTTTAAGTCAGCATAAACTTTCTTTAGCTATCAGGAACACGTGTTCTAATTGGGGCAGAAGACTGACATCATGTTCTGTTTATAAATTTCTAAATATTATGATTTTCATATGATCTCTTTGTGTGTCTGCTCATCCTGTTTGTGTTCTACTGAAAACTTGTCGAAATCCTTTTGTGATTCATAAACAACACGGCTAGTCACACTGGAAAAAGCAGCACGTGTGTAGAATGTAACGTAAACGCTGATTTGCTGCTTTATGATGATCACTCAGCTGAGCAACATTTGTCAGAGTATTTTCAATAATCATGTTGTTTTTCTGAGTATGCAGCAGCAGAATGAGCTGTTTTATGTGCAGAAAATGATCCAATGCTGGCACCTTGTGGGTGTTTACCTTCATTACAGCTGATGGTTTCATGTGTATTGAACACAGAACAGAATTGATTGAAAACATGCTTATTCACATTATGTTATCTGTCTGATGCAAGATCAAGCTGCATATATGCTCAAAATGGTTTATGCCAATCATGGCATATACCACAACTATAAATGCAGATAGATAAGAAAATGTGTTCATTCGGACCAGATCAGACTTTAAGATGTGCGCCACAGCCTGCCATACAGTAAGTGCCCATGGAGAGGAGTGTATGCTGCCACCTGCCGCCATGCCCAGAGTGTATCTTGCCATGTGCAGACTTTTTACTGGCACAGCTCAATTTGAGAACCGATCTTCCAAACAAATTCCCACATAGCATTGCATGTCCTTGGGTCCTGAGCAAGAAACCTGCTGAATTTCAACTTCATCCATTGCTGAGTTGTAGAGATGTTGGTGCCACAGACAGACAGGTGGACAGAGATTTCTGGCTTTATAGTAAGATAAAATTTGTAAAAAAAAAAAAAAAAAAAAAAAAAAAAGTTCATCTGCCAAAACAAACCAGTGATGTTCTGTTCAAAGTGACAAATCTGAAAAGTGGACCATTGACTTCTCAGCCCCGCCTCCAAAGTATCAAAAATCATCTTCGCAAGTGAGTGAGTGCTAGGTGAGTAGTGAGCAAACACAGGTGAGGCTCGGGGCGCGTTCCCGCAAATCAGAAATGTGCCCTCATGCGATGCCTTTCCGTTCTCATGGATGCATAGCTGCTCGCTTCTTATCTACGCATTCTCCCATTTATGACATTAATCTGATTCCATATTAGTCTGTGTGACATGGAGGGCCGTGGGGTCAAGGTTCAAGTATTATTTGTCATCTGCACAGAATAACACGATCAGACTGGAAATTCTCAGGACGAGATCCACTAATGTTACACAATACACACACTTACACACTAGGAAGGATGGTAAATATAAAAACTGTCTCAGTTACATAAATTAACTTTGACAAAACCATTTAATAGGCATGTTCTCTGTGACGGATTCTTAGCTGAAGCACATTTCAAGTCCTTCCAAGTTGATTTTTATATGGTACTGGAATTAACTGTTACCAATGGCAGAGTGGAAGGTAGAAAAAACAATGCTAATATTTACCGCTCCAGTAGTATGTTTTAGAAAATGGTTGGCAGTAACATAATGTGTAAGATAAGATAAGATAAGATAAACTTTATTAATCCCACACTGGGGAAATTCACTTGTTACAGCAGCTTTGGATTCAGAGTGCAAGTGATAAAAATGTAAAAAGGACATACAAAAAAATATAAATACACTGTGCACCACTTAAGTACAAGAAAATACAAAACAATATACACATTAATGAAACAACTTAAACATGCATGCAGGTTGTATTTATTGGGCTTACACTGGCAAAACCACTGGTATGTTCCTTTAAAGTGGACTGGCATGTTCTAGACATGGAAAGTTCGACTCTATGAGAAAGACCGGTTCATGTCCAAATCATGGACTAAGAATCAATTCTTTTTGAATCGATGGATCGTGAACCGGCCATCTCCAGAATATTCCAGTATGAATAAAAAGCAGTTTCAGCTGCATTGTGTCGCTTCTTCCTTATTTTTTTTTTAAAAGTGAGACGAGTCAAATAATTCTTCCATCGTTTCCATCCATTCCTGCAGGGTCATTTTGTAGAGTTTGATCCGTGTTGACCAATAGGCCTCAGTGCGGCGGGTCGTCTCCCCACGCACGCACGCGCACACCGGCTCAGGGTGGCACAGGAGGTGCAGGCATGGAGCTGAAAAGGAGTCAGCAGGTAATATCTAGATTTATTTGACTTCTGTCGCTTCATAATTAAGAATTAACGCGTTTGAGATGTTTACGCGCTGTATTTTGTTTACTTTAGAGTTCGTTTGTCCCCACAGTCAAAACACACACACACACACACACACACACACACACANGTTTACTTTAGAGTTCGTTTGTCCCCACAGTCAAAACACACACACACACACACACACACAGCTGACTCTTTTAAAATTAAATCTGGGTTTCAGAGGTTTTTTGTTGTTGTGGTCGGTGTAGTGCCGCCTGTTGCTCGTTAAGCTGGTTTTATTTAACTGTCAGTAACTAAACATGACTCATCAGTTTCTGTCAGCACATCAGAATAAACCTGACTCAGCTGCTTTGCTGTAGATGTGACAGGATGTTAATCAGCAGAAATCAGTTTATTTAGATGACTGGGTGAACACACCTGATTTAGCAGGAGCAGACTGGAAATTTGAGATCTGAAGACATCTGTAAAAACTGTGTGATAAGTTCATTACATGTCTGTGTGAGATGCTTTATTAAAAACTTTGTCATAATCTGTGTCAAACTGTATATCAAGATTGTAGGATGAATGTTTGGTGACATGCAGGAAAAAACATTTTATATTCTTATTGTTGGTTTATAGTCATGGGTCCTAGCAGCAGCCAGATTTTGGTTTTATTTTCTGACTGTCAGGATTTTGTGGCAGGTTGTCTAGTGGTTAATTAAAGGGCTAAATTGACCTTTGGCACTGATGACACAGCAGCTCTGTTAGGTTAAAGGTCTGGACTCCGACTGGTCACCTCATTTACAGCAGGTGACATTCTGCTGTAAATGATAGAGTTTAAAGTTTATTGTTGTCTGTTCAGGTCCTGAGGCAGCAAAGCAGCTCCAAACATGAAGCTCCGCCTCTAGGCTTCGCAGTCTAAGGAGGTTTTGGTGTTTCCTAAAAACAGGTTCATTTGTGTTAAAAAGTTTAGTTTTGGTCTCATCTGTCCTCAGAACATTTTCCCAGAAGCTTTATCTCAGCTGGAACCTCGTTGATAACTATTGTTATGCACAAAAGTTTGGGGTTTATAAAAACAAACTTGATGGGAGAATTTTCACACCGGTAGGGAAATTCTGTACCATGCATACGCATATCTGGGGACTCAGATGGAGAAGCAGAGAAATGAAGTAGATTTCTCAGTGATTCTTCAGACACAAGTTGATCCATGGAATCAAACTCTGAATTCTAGCATAGATCCACTCTGACAGAGCCCATTACTTCAAAATAGATCCTCTCCATGATTAATAAATGAATTCATATGACCTCGTCAATTGTGATGTCATGAAATGTGCAAATCAATTATTCTAATTTCCACATAAATAAGCGATAGCAGCGGTGTGTAAAGGTGCTGTGAAACGACAGAATTAATATTCTGATCATTACAGATCTGTCAGATTTTTCATTGATCTGTCATAACTGATAGATTGTCACTTTTTTTTTTTATTTTTGTGTGGTTGTATTGGTCTGAACCTTCTCACTCCATTTCCANATTGTCACTTTTTTTTTTTATTTTTGTGTGGTTGTATTGGTCTGAACCTTCTCACTCCATTTCCAAACCCTCACAGTGCAGAGCGGCTCAGTCTGACGCTCAGAGCTGCTGAATGTGACACATTTACTTAAATAAAACATCTAAAGGGATTTAGCAGATTCACCTGTACGTCAACGTCACATCCTTTATGCAGCGCTGCACCTTCTGGCATCCGCCTTTAGTCTGACAAATGTTTAATTCAGCTGTAGCATGTTGTGATTGTTGTTGTTGATGCTGAGGCACCAAATCTAACATTTTCCTGATTTCTCCTCACCCACAATACAGGCAGTCCCCGGGTTACAAACGAGTTCCGTTCCCACGGCTGTTCATAAGTCGGATTTGTACGTAAGTCGGAACAGTTACTTAAGGTGCGTATCTAGCATATATGTTATACCTTAAATTTAAAAGAAACATGAAAGAAACACTTCTAGATATCCTAAAACATTGTAAACCTATTAATACAGTACAGTAATAATAATAATTATGCAGCGGCACACTGGTGACAGCGCGCAATGTTTTGACGTGTGTCGTAAAGTAGTGCACCATTCATTATTACGAATCATTCTATGTAACTTGAATTTTTAATTTAATAGGCTTTATGGCGGTCGGTTCATAAGTCGGACTTCCGTAAGTCAGGGACTGCCTGTACCTGCATTTCTGCCTCTTGTGATTTTTTTTTTTTCTTGATCTCCCAATCAGAAGTCTCCATTCTCTCTGATACACAGTGACACAACTAATTTATATGTATATCAGTATTCACATATTCACAAATACCTTTGCATGTACCATTTATGGTAAATTGTGGGGGTGTCGTGAGCATTTTAATGTGCTCCAAGCTGGTTGTGATTTATAAAGGCAAAATTGTGTGAAGCTGTGCATATGTATGGTTTTACATATCTGAATATTTTTGTGTGTACACCATTTTCCTGTTTTGAGCATACATAAACTTTTAGTATGGATTCCACACACTGTTTTATAAATGAGGCCCCAGNCCTGTTTTGAGCATACATAAACTTTTAGTATGGATTCCACACACTGTTTTATAAATGAGGCCCCAGGTCTTTTGCAAACTTGAGACATGCATTAACGTTTTGCAGATATTTCCTCCATTTTGTTCTTCCATCAACATGATTGTTGAGTGTTTTTAGACTCCAGCAGGTTTTACAGGTTTCTGCAACTCTTCTGCTAGAACTCTTCTTCTTCACCTCCTTTGCACATCTTTGCACATCTCTTCTGAGCTCCTCTGAAATGAGTTTGATTGATGTTTGTTGACAATCAGCAGGCGTCCAACCTTAATCTGACCCAAACAGCTTTAGAGAGTCATTCAGCACCAGAGTCAAGTTTATGTGCAAAGCACATTCAGACACAAAGCCAATCCAAAGTGCTTTACATAGATATAAAAAAGACAAAAAATTAAAATAAAGAAAAGGAAATTAAGATATGAAACACAATCCATAAAACAAATGGTTTAAAAATATTTAAGAAAATTTTAAAAAAATCTAAAATTGTGAGTTTTTGAGATAAAAGAAGCGTGACAGTGCAGAGATAAATAAATATCCTCAGATTTAATAAAAGACAACAGGGATGTTTCTGATTTGAAAGAGCTCAGTGATGTGGCCGACCTCTAACCTTTCGACCTTCTAGAAGTTTGTTCCAAATAACTAAATGCTGCTTCTCTATGTCTGCGTTCCAAAGTTCTTATTTGATCGTTCCTCGCTCCTCAATCCTCATGTGACCCAGAAACAAATCAGGTCCGCCATCTTTAAGGACGTCCCAAAGCTCTTATTTCTCTCTGAGGATGGAGGAGCTTCATCAGGAGACATGAGCGAGGAAAGATGAGACACTCCTGCAGGAAGTCTGTTAGCTGGCAGACACGCCCCTTTACTCGAAGTCTGTTTCTGATTGGACAGATCTGCTACAGCTGATCTGATACACAGACATGCATCTTAATATGACCTCATCATGAGTTTCATCAAACGTGAACAAAAAAATAACAGCAGCATCTCAGGTGTAAAATGACTGATTATTGATGTTTAATTTTGTCTGATTGATGATCTGATTAAAACGACTGCATGTGTGTTCTGTCTGAACGATAAAGAGACATAAAACAATAAAACAGTTCTTATATCGTCACAACCAGATGTATTGATCTGTACCAACAAAATCCTCTGACATGCTTAATAAAACATCCTGTTAAAGTTCACTAATGATGATAAACTTTATATTTTAACACTCTGACAGTGAAACAGTTAGAAATGTGATGATCTGTAGATTATAAAGTCAGATTTTTCTGCATGTGGACGTTTGTCAAACTGTTCATGTTAAGTATTACAGTAATAATCAGAGGAGAATATTTCTAGGAACTAAAACACAGCAGCTCCAAACACACTGATCAGCTGATCAGCGTGACATCATCAGAAGGATGAGGATTAAAGAGCGATGATGTTTCATTTCTCTTAAACTGTCGTTCCTCAGTTCCTCTGTCCTCATGTCTTTTTGTCACATCTTTTCCTCATGTCTTCAGTGGGCGGGACTAAGACAAGGAAAAGACGCAAGTGAGGAAACATGGAAATGAAATAAGAGCTTTGGAATGCACCATATGTTTAGTTCTGACCTGAGGAACAGGAATCAGAGCAGAGCCAGATGATCTTAAAGGTCTGGAGGTTCAGAACACAGAAGCAGATCTGAAATATATTTTGGCCCTAAAACATTTAGTGTTTTATAAACCAGCAGCAGCATTTTAAACTCTGCAGACATCTAAACTCTTTAGTAATGTGTTCTCTGTTTTGGTCTTATATGAACTGTAGCAGCAGCATTTTGGATGAGCTGAGGCTTGTTTAGCTCCTTTAGGAGCCTCTAAAAACACCGTTACAGTAGTCCAAACTGCTGAAAATAAAGGCATGAATAAGCTTCTCTGAGTCTGGACATGAATCTCCTCATTTTAATGATGGTTTTAAGGTGATAGTTGCTGTTTTTGTTATTGATCTGATGTGATTATTTCAATTTAAATCATAATCCAAGCTACACCAAGATTTCTGACCTGCTTTTGGTTGTTAATGAGAGAGAGATTCCAGATGAGCTTTGTCTTTCCTCCTTTGCTCCAAAAACAGTTATTTTAGATTTTTATTTAATTGAAGGAAATTTTGGCTCATCCAGTCATTGATCTGCTTAATGCACCTGTTCAGTGATTCTATGGGGTTGTACCCACTTGTGTGTGTGTGTGTGTGTGTGTGTATATATATGGTTGTCATCTGTGTAGTTATGGTNGTACCCACTTGTGTGTGTGTGTGTGTGTGTGTGTATATATATGGTTGTCATCTGTGTAGTTATGGTAGGAAACTTGTTTCATAATTTGTGCTTGTTTGAACATGGAGAGGTTGAACAGCAGAGGACCGAGAATTGACCCTTGAGGAACTCCACATTACCTGTATTCGCTCAGATGTGTCGTTACCAATAAACACAAAGTAATATCCACCTGTTAGAGAGCTTTTTTGCAGAGCTTCACTTCCTGTTTACAGACACTTTATATGCTGGATTCACTATCACTATTTCTTTACTATCATTTTAAAGGAGCATACCGGTGGTTTTGCATGTTTGAAACTAGGATATTGATTCTGACCTTTTGAGTCTATTTTCAAAGCCCTGATTCGATCTGATTCAATTTGATTTAGTTAAATTCTGGAAAAATTTTGTACGGGTTATGTCTTCTAAATTAAGCGTGTTCTGAAATCCCTCACTGTCATGACGCTGTAAGGACACATATCCTCACATATAAAAATAGCAGCGGTCTCGGTTATGGTTTTGGCTGGAGGTGAGGCAGATGGCAGCTTCAGTCGATGCGTTTCTACATCATCTGTCTTCGTTCAGGTGCTGAATGAAGACAGATGATGCTGCAGACTTCACGGTGGCAGCGTGAAGTCTCCTCAAGTGGTTCAACAAGTTTGTTGTGTTGCTACAAAATCTTACTTCTGAGTTACGTATTTTGCAAATGGCCTTTTGTCAGGTTCATTTACGTTCTTTTGCTTTGAAAGCTAAAATGAGTCGCTTTTTGCTGTGGAGTAGTTGTGCTACGTCACGTATGAGAAACTGCTTCACAGAACTGCTAATGGCATAAAAGATTGATTTTTTTTTTTTTTTATGAATCCATATCGGAATCTTTTAAATTTGAATCACAATTAATCAAAAATTCTATTTTTTTCCCCCCAACCCCTATTTGAGCCCAATAAATACAACTCACATACATGTTACATTACTGACACTCATTTTCAAAAACATACTACTGGAGCAGTAAATATTAGAATTGTTTTTCCTACCTTCCAGACTATTATTGGTTTCAGTTCATTCCAGCACAATATAAAAATCAACTTATAGAGACTTGAAATGTGCTTGAGATAAATAATCCATCACAGTGAACACAACCTCTATTAAATTATTAGTTTAAGTTACTTAATTTAACATCCAACAAGGAGCTAGATGGAAGAAAATGTGTCTCTGCCAGACAGTATAGTCCAGGAGAACATCACTTCTACTGAGAAATGAAAATGACCGTGACTTCTACATTTAGATGTGTTAGATGAAACATTGAATTTTAAGGTGAGTGTACAGTATCACCTGAACATTTGATTTGAAAAAATTAGCGGATTTGGCAAAATAATAGGAAAACTGAAATATGGCTTTGTTTTGGAAAAAGGTTGGAAAGTGTAACATGAACATGGATTGGATTTATTTGGCTCAAAATCACTGTTACGGTATATAGACTTTGATGAAAATCAAAGTAAATAATGGAGAAATCCAAAAACATTTCACTGGTATTTTCTTGTAGCTGTGTATACTGTAAATGAGCTGAAACGCCTAGATTCTGGTGTTTGGTTATCATTCCTTTTTCTCCACATCAGGTGCTCAACCTTGAGCGGGTGAAGGCACTGGAAACCTGGCTGCAGACAACCAATACAAAACTGATTCAAGTTAATGGCCAGAGGAAATATGGAGGACCACCTGAGGGTGAGCGGCACCAACACACGGCACAATAAAAGCATCATGTCTCCCTCAGAAACTAACCCTTACCTGCAGAAATAATTCCAAAAAAAAAGGGGGGAAACTAACGTTTTCACATGGGAATAAATCACACCCCGGAGTGGAAAAAAAACAACCGTACAGAGACCGTTTAGAGGAAGTCATCTGTCTGGTCACAACTAAACTCTGAAGTGGTTTGCTTGTTTTGAACTAACCACAATCTGATCTATTGATTTTAAGTAAACTCCACCTTTGAAGATCAAATCAAACAGATGCTGTTAAAGGTGCTAACATACAATCTTAGCTAACACCTGTTCAGATTAGCATGTACTTGTATGTTGTCAGCATGTTGCTCTATTCTCCTGTTCACCGTCTGAAGGCAGCACGCCTTCTTCACATCTGTGAAGCAACATGTGGTTTTCCACATGTCCACAGAAACATAAAACAACAAAATACATTGACATGTTTAATAAAACATCCCATTAATCCAGTTAATGTTCACTAATGCTTATAAACTTTATATTTTAACTCTGAGCAGTGAAACACTTAGAAATGAAACGATTGTTGATAATCTGTAGATTATGAAGTCAGAATTGTTCTGCATGTGGACATTTGTCAAACTGGTCATGTTAAGTGTTACAGTAAATTAAAACACAGCAGCTCTAAACATGCTGATCAGCTGCGACATCATCAGTAAATGATGTCACTTCAGATGATGCTTGAGGAGTGACGATGTTCCCTTTCTCTTAAACTGTTGCTCCTCAGCTCCTCTGTCCTCACATCTTTTCCTTACATTGTTTCCTTGCATCTTAACTGGGCAGAGCTAAGATGGGAAAGATGTAAGTGAGGGAAATGTGAAAGGAACAAGAGAACCATCTGTTCTTGTCTGTGTTGTGTCCTCCTGTCAGTGTGGGATGGCCCCAACCCAGGAGCCCACTGTGAGGTCTTCATCAGCCAGATTCCACGGGATGCCTATGAGGACCTGTTGATCCCTCTCTTTGGTTCTGTTGGGCCTCTCTGGGAGTTTCGCCTCATGATGAACTTCAGTGGCCAGAACCGCGGCTTTGCTTATGCCAAGTACAGCTCACCAAATTTGGCCACAGAGGCCATTCGCAAGCTGCACGGCCACATGATGGATCCTGAATTTCGCCTAAGTGTCCGCCGCAGCACGGAGAAACGTCACCTCTGCCTTGAAGGTTTACCGGCCACCACCAGGAGAGAGAGTCTGCTGCAGGTAGAACCTCAGATTATCCGGATCTCTGTCACAGATCATGTGACAGCATGGCTGCCATGTCAACATGTTTTATTTATCTGGTTCTGCATCATCACTTGTAAACGTGAATATGAATGAATCTATATGCAGCTTCACTGAAATAGTAAAATAATAATATAATAGTAGAATAGTAGTTACAGTGTTTGATTTAAAGCCAGTCAGCCTTTATCAGTTAATATGGTGGTTCTTTTTATTGCTTAATTATAAAAATATCTTTTTTGACAATCTATGAAGTGATAGTAAAAATTATGAAATCTTTTAAAATCTCTGTAATAAACGTGAATGAATGCGTAAATCACTACTAAATCAGTGTGTCAGATGTGAAGGTGTGTGTTGTTCCAGGTTCTGTGCGGGCTCACTGAAGGGGTGGAAGGAGTCTCCCTTAAATCCGGGCCGGGTATGGAGGACGTGGCGGCTGTAGTGGCCTTCTCTTCCCACCATGCAGCTTCTATGGCCAAAAAGATGCTGGTGGAAGGTGGGTGGGGTTCTGCTGATGTCAGAGGGATCAGGACCAATCACTGGTACCTGTCTGCCTATGAAGGCCAGAATGACGCCATGAAGTTTAGTTCAGTTCATTACATGAACTAAACTTCATGGCGTCATTCTGGCCTGCTGGCATGTCAAAGTTGATTTAAAGTTGATATTGACAATGGAGCACTAGCGAACATAACTCACCATTAATAATCATAACGACCTGTAAATAACAATAATTACCCTATAACAAGCCATGGTGACTCTTAAATAACCATAATTACCTACAGTAGCAGCACAGATCTCTAACAGTGGCACATCCTTATTGCTGCCCAGGATGTTGCCATGCCCTTTGTGGAAAGGCAGATAACATCTGAGTAGGCATGCTTCCCTGCTACATCATAATCTTGTTTGATGGTCTCAACAACCCAGTGAGAAAGCCTGTTTCTCACTGGGTTCTCACTGGGTTAAGGAACATGGACAGCGCATGTTCCTTATACTTGCCACTGTGGCAGACAAATGGCCAATCAGCGTGGATAAAGCTCTTCATGGTCTCCGTAGAAAACCAGAGTGCCTGAATGAGACATGACACATTAGCCAGTTCTTCTGACTGGTATGCCTCCAGTATCCTGATTGGCATGGCGCAGCTTCCTAGCCCCACACAAAACCTGAACAACCCAATGAACGCCCAGTTATATGGTTAAAATGCTATGGGCAGTCTCAAAGATATTGCAATATGTCTTACACAGGACACCAAATTGGGTCCAATCCCCTGACCCTGCACCATGACATGACCATAGCCCAACAATTTCTACAAGGGCCCCTTTCATTCTGGTGAAAGGGGCCCTTGTGCTCTGAAGGATCTCCAAGACTGCGGGTTCCAGCTCAGCTAAGAGTGGCCAGTCCCCTTCAGCAGTCAAACCCATAGCTGAAGCTGGCTTGAAGATGGGTATCAAAGTGCCCCCTCCAGCTGGGAAAGCAGGTCCCCCCTCCCTGGGAGCTATCATGGCTCCCCGCTGACAGACTGAGGAGCGTGGAGAACCATCTTCTTGATGGCCATCTGGGGCTATGAGGAGGAATCTGTTGTGTGATGACCTCACCTTGCAAAGCATCAGCTCAATCAGGGGAGTTGGAGGAATGCATACAGAAGATGAGCTTAGGGCTGCCCTCAGGTAACTTGTAAAAGTATGTGGAGCCAGAGATTGACCAGATGGAAGGACTGCAGTTTGATACAGTTGGCTTTGAAAAGCAAAGTGCAGGAACTTTGAGTGTTCTGAATGTATTGGAACGAGAAAGTTAGCATTCTTGAGATCTATGGAGGTGAACCAGATTTACCTGGTTGGCTACTTCAGATGGTGGAATGTCCTTACAGAAGGCCTTCCACCTGATGTAGCCTCTCCTCTCCCATGCTGCATCAGGTGAGCAGGAGGATGCTGCAATTAATGCATGGGTCAGACAGGACTTCTCTGAGGTGTCCAACACCAACACCTAGACATTTGGCTATCCTCAACCTGAAGTTAAGCTCTCCAAGAAGCACAGATGAGCGTGTCTATGAAATAATGAGCCAGACTAGGAAAACTTGGCCAGACCAAAACCTCCAGCAAACTGGTCAAACTGGATGAAGAAAACAATCACATGGGTAATCAATGGCCTGACCCCTGTAGCTGTCAGCTTCTGGTGAGAACTGTGGATGAACCACAGAACATCTTGTGTGAACTTGCAGCTGGCTAAAGGCCAACCAGGCTAGTCTAGTACACCCCAGCTAGCTACTAGTACAACCAACATCAAAAATTAAGCTAGGAAGCTGGTAGGTGTGGACCAATCACAGCCAGCAATCAGCAGCAAGTGGGGCAATTTTACAGCAACATAACTACTACAACAGTTATTGTAGCTGGTGAACAAGCCAGCAGAAGACTAGGATGACAACCACAACCTCAGAGGACAAACAAATGTGTTCCAACAATAAAGTCACAAACATGTTGACAACACAGATGTGTTTGGACCTGCAAGCAACATAGCACCAATATATGGAACTGCGGAGTGCTTAACCTGTGGAGAATGCCAGACTAACCATGAGAGAAGATCAAAGAGGCCATAGGCTACCGCGTGGTATTTGTAGCAGGGACACGCACATTGCCTACGCATCAAGCACGTCTTTGTTGACATAAAGAGCTTGACCTGTGCGGAGTGTGAAGGATATATCCACTTTTTTTTTTTTTTTTTTTNTTTTTTTTTTTTTTTTTTTTACTGTCATTGCCAGTCGGGAAATAAGGAAACAGAACCATAACTACCTATAACCATCATAACTATCCACAAGCATCATAACTAACATAGCTATAACTAACCATAAGTACCCTCAGTATATAACTAACATAACTACCCACAACTATCGTAACTAACATAACTAACCATAATTACCCACAGTATAACTACCCACAACTATCATAGTTAGCATTATTATAACTACCCACCACTATCATAACTAATATAACTATAACCATAATTATCCACAGAATAACCACCTATATCTATCATAACTACCCATAACTATCCATAACTACCCACAGTATAATTACCTATAACTATCATAACTAACATAACTATAACTAACANAACTATCCATAACTACCCACAGTATAATTACCTATAACTATCATAACTAACATAACTATAACTAACATAACTCCCCACAGTATAACTACCTATAACTACCCACAACTATCATAACTAATCATAGCTATAACGAACCATAACTACCCACATAATAACTATAACTATCAAGTAAAATAGTCATAACTACCTGTAGTATAATTACCTATAACTTATCATAGCTGTCTACAGTATAATTATAACTGTACTACCTGCAGTATAACTACCAATTACTAACCATAAATACCAATAATTATGAAGTGTGCAGATTAGTATTGATATGTACTCTGAGTAGTACATTACTAAGTAATCTTAGTAATGTGTGTAGTAATGTGAAGTACTCTGTAGTAAAATGAGGTACTCTGGAGGATTGTAAAGTGCTCTGTAGTAAAGTGAGGTACTCTTTGTGGTAACACAAGATATCCTGTGTAGTAGCATGAGGTTCTGTGTACTAATGTGAGGTACACTGTGTAGTAATGTGAGGTACTTTTATATTGTGTAGTAATGAGGTACTCTGCACCAATGTGAGGTACTCTTATACACTGTGTAGTAAAAAAGTACTCTTTGTAGTAATGTGAAGTACTCAGTCTAGTAATGTGAGATACACTTATATTTTGTGTAGTAACATGAGGTACTCATACTCTGTAGTATATGAGGTACTCTGAGTAGTAAGATGTAACACATTGATGTCATGCTGGTCTTTTTTTCGTCTCCAGCGCTGAAGAAGCAGTTTACTTTGAATGTGTCCGTAAAGTGGATGTTGTCTCTGAAGCCCAACGAGGAGGAGCAGCAGCCTGTTTCTCTTCAGAAACCCTCCAGGAGCCTCCTGCCGTCTTCTCTCAAGCTCCTTCGCAGTCTCCAGGCTGCGCAGCCNACCCTCCAGGAGCCTCCTGCCGTCTTCTCTCAAGCTCCTTCGCAGTCTCCAGGCTGCGCAGCCTTTGGTCACATCTCCTTGCCCATTCCGCCCTTCATCCGTTCCTCCAGGGTTCTGCAGAGTAGTGGGAGGGCCCACAGCCCCTCCGCCCCCCCCCTCACCCTGCTCCTCCTCCTCCTCTGCACAGGGCCAGCCTGTTCCTTCAGTGTTGTTGCCGTCTCCAGTGAAGCTCCTCCATAAGCTGTGTGTGGCGTTTGGGGGCGGGCAGCCGTCCTATGATGTAGAGTACAGCCACGCCGGCCTGGATGGATTCCTGTACTTCAGGTACAGGGTTCAGGTGCCTGGGGTCACTCCGGCCTTCACGGGCATGGTCATGATCTTACCTCAACCCTCTGCAGTGGCCATGTGGGGGGAAGTTCGCCAGGCCACAGCCCAGCAGGTCCTGAAGACCCTGCAGGCGCTAACAGAGCTTTAGGCTGTTTGAGGTTTTTTTCCTAATGTTCTAAAAAAAAAAAAAAAAAAANTAAAAAAAAAAAAAAAAAAAGCTTTGATGTTGTATAATATTTCATTATGATTATGACCTTCAGTTTGTGCATGTTTTTATATGGTGTTCTGTTTGTACTTGAGTGGTTTGATTGATGCTTTCTATGTGTTTTTTATGGTTGGATTGTTCCTTATTCTGACTAAATGAGATTTGAGATGAAAACAGGATGTGGGCTTATTATTTTAATTACCTCTGCCAAGCAGGTCATGTGATCACTGGCGTTTGTCTGTTGCCTTGTCTGTTAGTTAGCAGGAAACTCAGAAAGTTATGGATAGATTTCGATGTTATTTGGGGGACAGATAGAAAATGTTGAGGGCGATGTGAGTAAATTTTGTAGCTTTTAACCTGCAGCAGGTAAAAAGCTGCTTCTTTACCTGCTACAGATAACTCTGCAGCACCTAAAGATCTCATTCTAATCAAAGCTTTTGCTGCGTTCGTCAGACCTCGAACTCAGACTTTTCCGACTTCCTACTTGAAAACATGCGTTGGAATGGCACTTGAAGTCGGAGCTCCAACTGGGAAACTTGGACCAAAATTATCTACCCAGACTTCACAAGTATGACGTCATCAACATGGCAGTGCTCGTGGCAGCGAGCTTTGTGAATGGAAATGATCAGTTAACAGGTGAATAAAGTATTTTTTCTTGCGTGAAATTGAAATAAAAAGGTCATATTGCCATGTTAATTATCTACAGTGTATAATAACTGTTTGCCATTGTAAGTGTAAATAATTTCAGAATATTACTTCTCTGCACAAAGTTTAATGCTGTGATTAAGATCATTAAAACAACACAACCAAACAGTCCTGTAGTCTACTTTAGTTAGCATTTATTAAATCTTACAGTATTTATTGGCATTTAGCCATGCTTTTATGTTTACATCTGGCTGGAACGGTTTGAGGTCGGAAGTTGGAACTTCTGACTGGAAAAAAATGACTTCCGAGGTAACTCGAACGCAGCATTGGTCCACCTAAAGATCAAATTCCTAAACATCAGAGCTTAGTCCACCTAAAGATTACAATCCAAAATTTCAACAGAATAACCTCTTGTACATTATTTAGTGCAGCAGGAAGTTGCAGAAACCAAACAGCTTCCACAGATTCCTGGCTGAGCACAGCAGTGCGCCCTCTAGTGGTCAGGACTCCGCAGTGAACACACACCTACAGGACAGGAAACAGCTTTGAGGACCAGACTGTCCACATGAGACAGAAAGGATAAGATGGTTTGTCAAAGTGGAGAAAGCGTCTCTGAATGAGAGAACTGAGACATTTATCTGCTGTTTATGTGCTGCTCTGACATCACTGCGGCGGCGTTTCTGTTCCCACGATCTGAGAATGGCGAGTAGACATCAAGACCAGGAAAGATCTGGGATAATTTCAACGCAGATCAGGGAAGGAATTACGCTCTTTGTCTCTCTCTCTCCAACCCAGTAACACATTATACCACCAGAAGGACAGAAAAGCTTTGCTTTTATG
This sequence comes from Lucifuga dentata, assembly GCA_014773175.1. Classification (NCBI taxonomy): domain Eukaryota; kingdom Metazoa; phylum Chordata; class Actinopteri; order Ophidiiformes; family Bythitidae; genus Lucifuga; species Lucifuga dentata. The sequence continues at coordinate 21,263 of VXCM01002156.1, read as the reverse complement.
TTTATTTGTGACACAATAGATATTTTTGATACAGATAGAAGTGATGGTTTCATGTTGATGAGTTCAGACAAGAAATAAATGTTTAGCAGAGTTTCTAGAAGCATTTCTGGATGACTGCTGCTCTGCTCTCACTTTTACTCATGAATCCAAATTATCGTCAGCTTCATGGAGGATTACAGACTGAAAGGACCAGGATGTCTTTAGGTTCACCAACACCAATGACGTGTTCCAAACATGGAGTTTTTCATGTAAACTGTGTTCCCTTTTCATACATACAGCATGTGTAAGCTGATCTGTAAAGAACAGTCAGGACGTGTGTCTTATGGTGAACATGCCTGATGAAGACGAGGAAAGGTTGCTGTTTTTTGAAGCGCTGATGAAGACGAGGGATGGTGGTTGTTTTTGAAGCTAAGCCTCAGACGTTCTCCTCCGGATCTCCTCGATGAGCTGAGCTTTGGAGACGTCCACCTGTGGAGACACAGCAGGTCAGTGTTCAAACAGACACACCTGTCTCCAACTTAACAGAGGTCTGTACCACAAAGCACGTTCATCAGATCCAGGGTTTCTTTGTCTTAGCTGCTCCACAAAGCCTAAAACTCCAGTCAGAGATAACAGGTACCACGACGCTGGTTATCAACCGTCTTTGTCAGTCCAGGCTTTCCTCATCAAGCTCTGTGCACGTTCCCATAAAGGGGGCGTGTCGACCATCATTTACCTCTACTACCAGACAAAATGGACCAATCACAGCTGTTTATTTCAGTCAGGAGGAGCAAAGCTATCATGCAGCGTTATGAAGATTTCAAACACATCATAACTGCTAAAAGCAACACCGTTGCTGCAAATAAGGGGAGGAATGCTGCAAAAAGTTGCTGATAGTTTATGTGTAAGTTTTCTGTAATTTACCACTCAATGCATCTAAATGCCACCGTTTATTCCTAACGTGATGCTGCACATTCTACAGCTCTGACACTTTAAACCTGATGCAGCAGATTTAAATATTATACTAAGAACTGCATTTAGGTCTGACACTGTCCATGTAAGATACATAATCACTAGTTTTTGACCAAATCAAAGTGAAATTAATTTTATTAGTTTGTCGAATAATCAAATTTTTAATCGGCGTTCTGTTAGCTGTACACTGTATACTATTAATGTAAATTGATAAACTGATTCATGATGTAGTATACTATTAATGTAAACGTCATACTGATTCATAATATAGTAAACTATTAATGTATTTTACCTGCGAGTTTATAGGAGGCTTCTTTTATAGTGAGTGTGGGCAAATGGGCAGGAACACCAAACATATAATATGTTTGTGATGTGTGTGTGTGTATATATATATATATATAATTGATTAATTTCACTTTGATTTGGTCAAGAACTAGTGATTGTTATGCATACAGATTGCGCTACTTTAAATCACGGCTCCATTCCTAACGCATGGCTCGACAAGTTTGCAAAGAGTGACGCTTTTTATAGTCGATTTCAAGCCGAAACTCTCAACATAACCTGATCCCGGCCAGGTTATGTCTGCAGCATGAGTTGCCATGGTGATCCAGCCAGGTTAAAAGTGAGCCACCTTCATGACACTGAAAACCCTGGCTTTAGGCTCAACATACCTCGTTAACACACTAATCTCGCTTCGTGGCCCTCAGGTAGCAGTGATCTAATACTCAGTGTTCTATAGTTTTGTGAAGATGAATAATCAGTAAGAGGAAGGGGTGGAGCTAAAGTCAACAGGTAGAAGATGTGCAGCACTGCCATTCTTAAAGCTGCACTCGATTTTTTTTTTAGGGATCAGAAACCTCCCCCTCATGTTCCTACTCCTCAAAAACATTTTATCTTGCTAAAGCTCGACTCTGTTGGTCACATGGAGTTGCACGTGTCGTGAACACGGACTGAACTTATTTGTTTGTGATGGTGTAAAGCCCCAGCAATGATCTGAGGGAGTGAGAACAGGGTGTGATGAAGCCTTGTGTTCACTTAAACTCCACAGAGCTCTGATGGAAAACAAGAGAAACTTCATCATTTAATTTCTTATATTAAAAACAAGGCTGTGTTGTATTTTTAGTTCACACCATTGTCTTCAAAATCTCTGGAAAAATTTGCTGATCAAACATTTGATTTAGACGTGTCAGCCCCCGCAAGCAGTGAAAACATGAAGTTTATTTCAAAATCTAACAGCCAAAACATTTAAGTCAGAAAGTTTTGACCTGTCAGATATAAAAACTGAAGTTCAATGTACCATCCCAGCGTAGACGCTAATGCTAACTTGCTGGTGCTAGCTAGCAATGCCAAATGCAGAAGTTCTGCAAATCAGCGGTCAGAGTGCAGCATCACAGTATTTAAATAACCCATCATGGGGAACCAGACAGTGTTGTTATTTTTTCATCAAAGTAACTTTATTTAACCAATTTAAACAGAGCTACATGGAAGAAAATGTATTACTCCGCCAGGAAATGTAGTCCCAGGAGAAGACGACTTTTACTGAGAAATTAAAATGACCATCCTTGCTACTGTCAGATGTGTTAGCAGGTAAAAGCTTGAATTTTAAGGTGGGTGTATTACCTTTTTTTTTTTTTTTTTTTTTTTTAGGTGAATGTATCTCCTGAACATTTGATTGTGAAAGATAAGGAGACTTGACAGAATAACAGGAAAAGTAAAATAGAGGTTGTCAGTAACGTCATGTGTATGCAGCTAGTATTAATATTAGTACTTATGGGCTCACGTGCAAAAAAATCACTGGTATGCTCCTTTAAGATGATCTAACAATGGATGAGAAGTTCTTATCATTTTTATTCCTTCGGAAAGTTTTAGTGTTTGGTGAGGATCCAAATGTGTGTGTGACTGTGTTACTTTGCACAAACGGTGTGTGTCCTACAAACCTCCTCTCTGGTTGCCACGGTGCGCAGTTTGACCACACCCTCCTTCAGCTCCTGTTCTCCCAGTATGGCCACCAGGGGGATCCCCGAGTCCTCACAGTGCTGCAACTGACTCAGCAGCTTTGGGTTCTTCTTGTACATGACCTCAGCCTGAATACAGGAACACACACAGACACACACACACACGTAAGTATGCACACACATAGAGGCATGAATGTGCACTCACATACACACACACACAATCACACACATGCGCACACACCAACACCCATGCAAACTCGTACACATATATGCATATGTACACACACACGTGTGCAGACGTGTGTGCAAGTAGCATTTATTTATTGAGCTGAAATATGCAAAATCACTGGTATGGTCCTTTAAAGGGATTCACAGATTTACTTCCAACAGAACTTGGACAAATTTCTCCTCTTTCACAATAACTAGCTAACTCACACACACACACACACACACACACACACACACACACCTTGATGCCAGCGTTCCAGAGTTCAGTAACGAGTTTGAGTCTCTCCTCCAGCAGGTTCTTCTGGGCTGAGGCCACCATGACCTGGACCTCCGTGGTCCGGACCTTCTCCCCTGTCGCCTAGACAACGAGATGCCGTTAGACATCATCCCACAGCTATTCAATCAAAGCTCTTCCACAACAGACACGCTCCGATGGGGGGATTAAATAGTTCCCCACTTCATGCTGCAGGGGATGCTGTAAACCAAAATGGAGCTGCTGGTCTGTGTGAGTGGACTTCCTGTTTGTGGTCTGTGGTGAATCGGATGTTTGGATGTGAGCTGACGTGGTCCTCATCATACATACGTGGTTCCTTTATGAATCCTGCTTTCACCTGCTCAGGCTAAACTTGCTCCAGTTCCTGGATAGAACATCCTACCTGGACCTGAGATGACCCTTCACCTCCTCTAACGTGACTTACCTCAGCTTTGTTCTCCATGATGGAGAAGATCCTCTCGATGCCAATGCTGACCCCCACGCAGGGCACCTTCCTGCCTTTAGGATCGAACATTCCCACCAGGCCATCGTATCGGCCTCCCCCCGCCACACTGCCCACGCTGACGCTTTCCTCTTCTGATGCTCCATTCTGGACTTCAGGTGAAACCGGAGCCGTGGTGGCTTGCATCAGCACCGCCTCGTAAATCACTCCAGTGTAATAGTCTAGACCTCGAGCCAGACTGAGGTCAAAGACCACCTGGAGGTCAGAGGGTAAAGACAGACAGGATGAAGTGCTGGTTACATGCTGAAGGAATAAGGAAGTTCGAACAGGAAATATCTAAACACACATTAGATCCACATTTCAGGTTTTATGGTCACCTGCAGCACGATGTGTAGTAACGTGCTTTTCACCAGAACTCCTTCAATGTGCAACGCAGGAATACAAGAAATAACAACAGAAAGTACAACCCGCGGCTTCGTGACCCCACACACCTTGATTAAAATACGTTCCCGGGGCTATGGGTGCATTCGGTCAATTAAGTTGCATCTACTGGTAGAGGCCACGCCCACACCCATTTCTGCTTCAAAATTGTCTTCGCAATTTTGCAACACAAGTTTGCATAAAAAAGATTCTTTGGAACGTCTCCTTAAATAATTATCTAACACATTTTTAAATTTTGACTTTGTATGCTGGCAATTTGATTTTGGTTAGACAAGAATCCCCTTGGACTATGATGTTTGCAGATGACATTGTGATCTGTAGTGAGAGCAGGGAGCAGGTGGAGGAAAACCTAGAGAGGTGGAGATATGCCCTGGAAAGGAGAGGAATGAAGGTTAGCCGCAGCAAGACAGAATACATGGCTGTGAATGAGAGGGACTCAAGTGGAATGGTGAGGTTACAGGGAATAGAGATAAAGAAGGTGGAGGATTTTAAGTACTTAGGGTCCACAGTCCAGAGCAATGGAGAGTGTGGAAAAGAGGTGAAGAAACGTGTGCAAGCAGGTTGGAATGGGTGGAGAAAAGTGTCAGGTGTGATGTGTGACAAAAGAGTCTCGGCAAGAATGAAAGGAAAGGTGTACAAAACGGTGGTGAGACCAGCGATGTTGTATGGCTTAGAGACAGTGGCACTGAGGAAAAGACAGGAGGCAGAGCTAGAGGTAGCAGAGACTAAAATGCTGAGGTTCTCTTTGGGAGTGACGAGGATGGATAGGATCAGGAACGAGTACATCAGAGGGACAGCGCATGTTAGATGTTTTGGAGATAAAGTCAGAGAGGCCAGACTGAGATGGTTTGGACATGTACAGAGGAGGGATAGTGAACATATCGGTAGAAGGATGCTGAGGTTGGAACTGCCAGGCAGGAGGCCTAGAGGAAGACCAAAGAGGAGATTTATGGATGTAGTGAAAGAGGACATGAAGTTAGTTGGTGTGAGAGAAGAGGAGGCAGAGGATAGGGTTAGATGGAGGCAGATGATTCGCTGTGGTGACCCCTGAAGGGAAAGCCGAAAAGAAAAGAAGAAGAAGAAGAAGATGCTGGCAATTTGAATTTGATATTTTGTTGTACAGTGTCATTTTAGGAAAACTGCTGTATCTTACTGACAGATGCTCCAAATGACACTAAACTTCAGAATCTCATCCAGAAGGAGCTCCCCAATGACTACCAAATCTGGTGTAAATATACATATAGGGGCGCTGTATCCAAGATCGAAAACTGAAATTTGCAGGGTGGCTAGGGTACATGATAATGTGGTCACACACAAAAAAATGACTAATATATCAGCCATAAGGGGGCACTGTAATGAAGATAAATGAATTTTTATTAAAATTTGCGGTTTTGTGAGCTAAATCGTCCAACACTGAAAAGTGAAATTGGCAGGGTGTGTACGCAAAAGCATGGTAATTCTCAAAAAACAACCCATCATCCACAAGGGGGCGCTATAATAAAGCAAAATGCATTTTGGTTAATAACTTGCAAACTGTAATTCACACATTCAAAAACTTTATGTTGTCATGTTCGTTCCATTGAGTTGCATTTAACGGCATGTAATGAATGGATTCAATGACATTTAAGTTCTTATTTTTGTAGAAACAAATCTAAACTTTTTAAGGATCCGCGGACACCCTGTTGTGCTCTCTCGTACGTTAACTGGTGGCTGGGAAATTCCTGCTACTCCACCTGCTGTCCATAAGCATCAGATCACTGTATGAAAGCGTCAGGGCCAAAGTGATACGTAACTTTGGTTCCGACCTGATGACCTTTCAGAATAAGGGTATAATGCTCTACATGGCAACAATTAAAATTTCCTATTAAAATAAATTGAAATTGCATATACTGTTGATGGTTGCAAGAAAAATAATAACTATTAATTGGATGAAGCCTAACCCTCCCACGATTGCTCAATGGTTGCAAAAAGTCAAACATGTTTTCATGATGGAACACATAACAGCACAGCTACAACCAAAAATGCCTGTTTTCATAAGGAGATGGACATCAGTCATTACTTATCTTAGTTAGAAACCTTAAATTCTATTGACTGTTTTTTTTTTCCACAGACCATTTAATACATACATATTTAATGAAAGTTTAAGAAAATTCTAGAAAAATGTGTTTTTTAAAAAGTTGCCGTCTTAATTTGGCAGAATCAATTTAAGACTTTTTAAGAATCCACGGATACCCTGATATATACGCATATATGTGTATATTCAGTGTCTCTGCTGTGCTTCATTGAGTGTCACTTTACACACACTTCCTGTTATTTCATCATCATTCAGAAAGAGGACTGATGTGAATCAACTTTTCTGGACATTTTTCTCAATTAAACTTGAGGATCACTAAGAAAAATGTCCAGAAAAGAGTGACAAGTGAACAAGCACACTTAAGAGTATTCCTGACATTTTAATGCCATCAAAATGTGGCAGGATGCTGAAAGCCAGAAATGCATCACTGCTCTTCCTTGTGGTCTCCTGATAGACGGTTATGTCCGTCCTGTCCATGTCTCACCTTGTCTGTGACCTGGAAGAGCTGCAGGTAGCTGAAGAGCAGCTTGATGTCGGTGAGGCCGGAGCATGCCTCCTTGCTCTGAGATAGTTTCTGGTCCTGTAGGAGGTGCTCTGCTAGGTCCTTTCCACCTACAACACACAGCACATGTATGAAGGCCGCTCAGCAGACTAATCCATTTCATGTCAAACCTTAAACATGTCATCCTGCCTGTCTATTTTTCTGTCTGTAACAAAAACCACCATCACAGAGAGGGGAGGGGGTGGTGTGTNAGAGAGAGAGAGAGAGAGAGAGAGAAATTACATAAATGAGGATAACGGCACAGATTTTCACTTTAGGGGAGGGGTTATTTTTAAACAGAATTCTGTGTTTTTGTGTCTCCACTTGATTATTAACGGGGATAACGGGCACAGTTTCTTTTTGAATTCTCTCTCTGTGGGGCATGAACACAGTGACAAAGAAAAAAATGAGAGTTACAGGGAGAAATTAAAACCCTCCACACTTTCACACTTCATCATGCCTGACCAATCATGGCCTAAAGCCTGGTGGAAGGGTGGAATCAGAAAGTTGCAAATTTCTCCTTCCAACTCTCTGACAGGCATGTCAGAGGAAGCAGACTGTAAAGCTTCTCAGGGTGACAGGAAGAGGAAGTGACGACTGCTGAGCTTTTACCGCTTCATAAATTTATCCATCACACCATCAGTATGTCTGATTTTATGAATAATTCATCCTTCCTAAATAACACTGTGCCATTAAAAGCATCATCCTTCCTGAATAACACGTCATTAAATGCATCATGATAAGAAAACTCAGTATAATTTACTCCCTCATTAAAAAAAATATGATGATCAAAATAAATCAGAATGACTAAAACAATTTTAATTCACTAAAATGTATTTGGATTAAACATGAAATGGCGACTGTAAACAGGAAGTTCTCACCCTGCAGACTGACATACTCCCCAATCTGCTCAGCAGCCTCCTCTGACAGCCCCTTCTCCTTCACCATCTCATTCTTTACCTCCTCCCATGGTATCTAGAGGAGGAGCAGAGGAGGACACAGACCAGAGGAACAGGAGGAGACACCAGAGGAGGAGACAGAGCAGAGGTTAATGTAATTTTATGATTGATGCTGAATGATTTTCATTCTTACATGTGATTGGATAATTATAAGACACTCTGAAAGCAAATCCACACCTGCAGACTGATCAGGTTTTAGTCAGAGCCTCTTAGGCTGGATTTACACTACAGGTCTTGATGCTCAACTCCGATCTTTTGCCTATATCTGATTTTTTGTTCAGGGTATTTACATTTTCTTTTTTAAGCGGTTCATATCTGATACCTGTATTTGCACGCTTTGACCTTTGACCTGTAGCAGCAGGATGCAGCTACGCATGCACACATTTCTGAGATGCATGTACACAAAATGCTTCAATGTTCTAAGATGAGAGAAGTATTTAAAATCTGATCGCAGGTTAAATCTTTCACATGCAGAGGGAAACGTCTGATATGTTGTGTGAGCGTTTATCTCTCCATCAGGACATGTATGTTCATCAGTTAATCAGGGAGAAGAAGCAGGTGGAGTTGGAGTTTTGCTGCTGTAACAGGAGCCTGTTATCACACACTAACACATCTTGACAAACACACATCAGCATGTCTGATATATATAGCATGTCCTCCATTTCTGTTTACAGAGCGTCATCATATTGATGCTGACATCCTCATATGCAGATAAAGCAGAACATTATGTAGGAGTCAGAATGGGAAGGAAATTCTGATCTGTGGATTTAGACAGCAGTCGCATTGGTAGATATCTGATACGTATCCAATTTATTTCCACATATGTAAGTGACCCAAAATGGATCTGAGAATATATGATTCCATGTGATTTTTTACCTTTTACATCTTCAGGAAGTGTGTCTGATACGTGTCACGTGAGCAAAAGATCGGAATCAGGTCGCAGGTGCGTGGCCGTGTAAATACAGGTTCAGTCTAGTCTGTAGAGACTTTGGACATCAGATCATCATCCTTCTACCGTGATGAAGCAGCAGCATAGAACGATTTGTGTGGGCTTGCCGCATATACTCCCCATGTGCTGCGGTGACACACATGCGTGCTGACATGGAAACATCACTAAGACTGTGATATGATATGATATGATCATACATTATATGCCAGATTACAAACCTGGTCTGCTGACACCATGACATCACCTTTATGTTCAGATCATGGCGCCATTTTAAAGTTGTGTTTAACTAATTTCTCTACACGTTATAAGCTCCTCCTTGTGCTACATCACATCAGCCATTCTCTCATTGGTTGGGCGCTGGAAAGTTCACTGGCAGGTCAAAGGTGAATGGGGTTGAACTTTGAGCACATCAGCAGAGGGGAGAATCTGGGTGATGTGCGCTGCTCAAGGTGATGTCGCCACAAGGTTGGGAGTCACCACTCGTCTCCCAATACACAATAATGGAACACCCAGCTCAGTAATGCAAAAGTAACCTAAAGGTTTACACTTAACGAAGGCGTGGATTTGACAGTGGTCACGTGGAAAAGGTGATGTAATTGCATCCAAAAGGGTGTGGTCAATGCAGTCATTCATGTGGTTGCTCATCACTCAATTTTTGAAACAATGTGGAAGGCGTGTGTGACATAAATGCTTTCATCAACAATTGGCCAAGCGAAGAGATGTGGAGGAAAGGAGGGAGGGAGAGAGGAGGAGGAAAAGAAAAAAACAAACATGGCAAACAACTTTTTCATCTTGCAGGCTCATAAAATTAACAGTATTTCCACTTCTTCATTAGTCAACATCATCTGTTTTCTTTGCCTCCATGTTTGCTGTTGGCAACTAAACAGGAAACTTGCTTTTTCCCACTGGCTTTGTTTTCATGTTTGGGTGATTCAGAGCAGCTTTGTCCTACAGCACCACCTAAAGTCCTGGAGCTGAAGTGGCAGGTGTTGTAGTGGGTGTCATGTATGGGCGTTATGCACGGTAGTCGTGAAAGAACAATAAAAGCCAGGACACGCAGAGCCCACATTACGTCATCCATTTTCATTGGTCCTCATCAAAACCCACCTTCAGTCTGAGCTGCTCATCATTTAACCAACAGAGATACAAACACTCGTCAGTCCATCCAATCATCCATCAGCCATCTATCCATCCATTGTCCATGCATCCAATCATCCATCCATCATCCAATCAGCCATCATTCCAATCATCCATCCATCATCCATCCATCAGTCAATCAATCAATGAATCAGTCAATCAAATCCATCCGTCCGTCCACCCATCCATGCATCCATCCTCTGTACCCGCCTGTCCTCATTAACTCATGTTCACCACACTGTTCAGTTTCCTCTTCCCCTGCATGTTTGGACTGTGACACACGGATAACACGCTACACAGGTAACATGCTACATGGATAAAACACTACACAGATAACACACTAGCTCCACACAGAAAGCATCCGACAGGATTTATGACAATGTTAAGAAAGGGTAAAGTAAGTGAATGCTGGTTGGGGATAACAGCAGATGAATAACGCAGCGTACCTTGTCCAGTTTGTCCACGGTTGAACAGATGGTACGGAACTTATCAGCCGGGACGCCGCAGACGGCAAACATCCCATCCAGGATGCGTCTGTCGTTAACCTGGTTTGGAAGGAAAACTTGTAACCAAATTTATTCCAACATTTAAAAAAAAAAAAAAAAANTTAAAAAAAAAAAAAAAACAAATACACATGTAAAATGTGGGGATTTGTTACAAACCTTGATGCAGAAGTCTCCGAGCTCCAACTCGCTGAGGATTTCATGGACGATCTTCAGGCACTCAGCGTCAGGAATCATGGGATCATACTGCCCCGCTATGTCAAAATCCTGACACGCACATACACACAGGGAGACAGATGTGCACAAACACACATGCACAGGGCGACAGACGTACACAAACACACGCACGGACAGAGAGACACACACAAAGAGATACAGAAAAACACAGAGACAGACACTCGTGCATGACACACATACATGCGCACACATGGACACACACAAACCGAGACAGACACACACAGAGATAGACACACATAAACACACACAGAGACACACACAGAAAGACAGACGCATGCATGCGCACACACCACACACACACAGAGAAGCATGAACTGAGTCAAAGTTTTATCTGCTTCATGACTGAAGTAAATATTGGCTTTATGCTTTACTTTTGGTTTATTCATTTAACGAGTCATTTAATGAGTCTGTGCACACTTCCTGTGAGGGAGGAAAACACTCACACACTGATAAAACTCCCGGTAACGTCCACGCGTCATGGCGGGGTTGTCACGCCGGTACACCTTAGCAATGTGGTACCGCTTGATGTTGGTGATCTTGTTCATGGCCAAGTAGCGGGCAAAGGGCACCTGAGAGAAGTGGGTCAAGGACGACGACAACAACAACGAGTGTGTTCAAGGTTTAACTGACATTTTATTTAAAGGACCACACCAGTGGTTATGCATGTTTGAGCCCTGTAAATATATTGTACTTTATTGTACAATATATTATATTGTACTGGAATGAACTGAAACCAGTGGCAGTCAGGAAGGTAGGAAGAACAGTTCTGAAATTTACTGCTCCAGTAATATGTTTTGGAAAATGGTTGTCAGTGACAAAACATGTATGTGGCTTTTACGTATTGGGCTGAAATGTGCAAAATCACCAGTATGGTCCTTTAATTATTTCCCAGTTACGGTTTTGCTATTCTTCATTTACTGTTACTGTCATCATGCTAATGAACATTTTTGAAAAATTGTACCGAAAAGTATCAAGTCAACTTTACTGTCATTCCATAAGAGGACAAACAGAAGTGAAGTATCTTTTCTCTCTTTTATAATCTTTAATTTGCTCTTTAATAATCATATTTTTAAAATGTGTCTTTATTTTGTAAAAACAACTGTCAGCTACTTTATCATATTTTACTAATTCTCATCTCTCATATATTTGAGTCCATATATGTTGGACTGGAGAAATAGCTAAGCCACTAAAATGAAAAGGGTTCAGGTTAAACCACGCATGTAGATAATGAAGTAGAGTGATGTGTGTGTGAGGACGGGTGAGGGGTGACAGGTGAGGATACGGTGAGGTCATATCTGAGCGACAGCAGCTCTCCTCCTTGGTCCTTCAGGTCGTAGATGAGCTTGGAATCCTCTCCATACTTCCCCGTCAGCGTTTCCTACACACAACACATGATCATCTGTATTTCAGCTTATGTGTACATGTATGTGCACGTGACAGCGTGACGGCGTACCTTCAGCTCAAACACGGGCGTGTCGATGGTTTCGGCTCCGTGGCGTTTAAAGCAGCTGATGATGGTGTTGAAGACTTGCTCTCTGATGGCCATCTGCTTGGGGTTGAAGTCTCTCGTCCCCTGACAGAGAAGGAGTTTCTGTGAGTTCCAACTTTTCAGCATGAGAAGGGTTAACGTGAATAAAATGGCTACAGGTCTCGTCCATGGAAAATTACTAATACTATTACTAGTTACTACTGCTACTAGTTAAAGCTCAACAAATCTCCGCAAAGTCACAGAAATATTCACCAGATGTTCTCAAAAGCCAAGAAATGAATGTGATCACTTTACCACTACTACTTCTTGAAAAGTAATTAGTTACTTATTTAATCAGTTATTTTTGTCATTTCCTGTGCAATAAATTGTGAAAAAGTGTACTGATATTTTTTTTTTTTAAATCTGGGGGTGGCCTCAAACTTCTGTCCTGTTGTGTATAGAAACACTCCATATAAACAGTGCTGTGAAAAAGTTTCTTCTGTGTGTGTGTGTACCTCATACTAAACTCTTTCAGATCTTCACACAAAATCTAACCTAAGACAACCTGAGCAAACACAACATACAAGTTTTTAATGATAATGTTATTTATTGAAGTAAAAAAGGTTATTTAATACCAACTAGGCCTGTGTGAAAAAGTAATCGCCCCCTGAACTTAACAGCTAGTTTTGCCTTTAGCAGCAACAACTGCAACCAAATGCTTCTGATAACTGGAGATCATCTCTAACATCGCTGTGGTGGAATTTTGTTCCACTCTTCTTTGCAGAACTGCTTTAGTGTTACTACCGTTAGAGGTTTTTCCAGCATGAACAGCTCTTTCAGGTCTCTTTTCAGCATCTCAATGAGATTCAGACTTTGATTAGGACACTCCAAAACTTTAATTTTATTCCTTATGAGCCATTCAGAGGTCCATTTACTCTTATGCTTTGGCCCGTTGTCTTGCTGTATAATCCAGTTTGAGCTTCAAATCATGACCTGACATTCTCCTTCAGGATTTTCTAGTAGAGAGCAAAATTCATGTTTCCCTCAATTATGGTAAGTCACCCTGAAGCAGCAAAGCAACTCCACACATCACGCTACCACCTCCATGCTAGCTAGGTACAGCAAGGTAGGTATGGTGTTGTTACTGTTGAACGCTGTGATTGGTTGATGCCAGATGTAACGGGACCCCTGTCTTCCACACAGTTCCACTTTCCANCTGTGATTGGTTGATGCCAGATGTAACGGGACCCCTGTCTTCCACACAGTTCCACTTTCCACTCATCAGTTCATACAACATTCTCCCAAAAGGTCAGAGGTCATCAAGGTGTGTTGTGGCTAAATTGAGATGAACCTTCATGTTCTTCTGGGTTAGCCGTGGTTTTCACCTCGCCACTCTCCCATGGAGGCTATTTTTGGCCTGTGTCTTTCTAATAGTAGAGTCATGACCTCTGACCTTTATTGAGGTGAGAGAGGCCTGCAGTTCCTTTGATGTTGTCCTTGGATCTTTGTGACTTCCTGGATGAGTCGTTGCTGCTCTTGGAGGAGATTTGGAAGGTGGACCTCTCCTGGGAAGGTTCACACTGAGCCAGGTTCTCTCCATCTGAAGGCTCTCTGTGGATCTGTGGAGTCCCAAAGCCTTAGAAACAGGATCTGGGACTCCACAGAGCTTTGTAACCTTCCCAGACTGATATATTTCAATCACCTTCTTCCTCATCTCTTCTGGGACATCTTTGATCTTAGCATACTGTGCTACTGGTAAGACCTTTTAGCAACTTCATGCTTCTGAAAATGGTGTATTTCAGTGATGATGTGATTGAATTTGGCTGGTAGTAATCAGGCCTGGTGTGTGTAGTCCAGCTGCAGCCAGTTATCAATGCAGTCTGGTAGTTTTTTTTTGGATGTAGTAACTAAGGGGGCAATTCCTTTTTCACACAGGCCTAGTTGGTATTGTGTAACCTTTTTGCTTCAATAAATACAATTATCATTTAAAACTTGTATTTTTTGTTTACTCAGGTTGCCTTTGTTTTATTTTATTTTGTTTGAAGATCTGAAACAGTTTAGTATGAGATACACTCAAAAAGAAAAGACATCAGGTGGGGGTTGAATATTTTTTCTCAGCACTGTTTATAGAGACAGGAAGAGATTCAGGCTGAGTTCAGACTGTCAGCAACTCAGTTTGATCACCTGATCCATTTCATTAATCATAATTCATCATTATAAATTTGTCGTACAAAACTAGGAGCATCTACACAAGTCTCTCGCTAACTATCTTTGACCCAAGAATAAATCAACATCTGATTTGTCATTTCAGCTGTGGCAAGCAGAAAGAGTTTGAAAATGTTAAATTTGACGGCACGTTGGTCTGCGTCTCTCAGAGTAGCGGAGGAGTTTCCATCGTCTTCTCAGTGAAAAGATTACAACATGCGGTCCTCCGTCTACGCACACATCAACATGTGAATGCAGCAATAAGTGGCAAGATGTCAGAGGGACATTTTGTTTTTGCGTGAGACACGGGTAGATATTTATCAGGTAGATAAACCTTGGTGTGTGTGTGTGTGTGTGTGTGTGTTTCTTACCTTGGCTGTCTTGAGGACAAACTGGTTTTTGCCATCATCTCCTCCTAACTGAGCCTTTAACTGCAGCAGTTTGGCTACTTCTTCATCAATCTGAACACAAAGGACATCAGCAACAATCAGGCTAAGGAGGCTGATAAAGACAAAATAACACACACACACAAGGACAAAAATAACACACACACGGCTTACCTGAGCCACAGTGATCCCAGCAAGAGAACGCAGAGATCGGACGCACATTCCAGTCCGACAGCCCACCAGACCAGAGAGACGGAGCATGCCCAGTGTGATCATCCCAGCAAGGATGATTACAAATACCAAAAAAAAAGTTCAGGAGTGCATCATGGGTACAGAATTGTCCAGTGGCGGAGGGAAAGCCATGGCATCCAATCAAAATAGTCGGTAGGAGGAGAACCACAAAATGAGTTTTGCAGCAAACACAGCAGATGTTGAGGTAGATGATGATGACAGTGGATCCCGGATCAGGCAGGAAGAACAGGAGAAAAGTGGTAAGCAACCCTAGCACTAGGTGAGGGCGCGGCATGAAGCATCATCATCATCATCACAGCATGGAGGATAGAACATGAAACGCACGAGTCAATGGAAGAAGCAGCCAATCACAGCCCACAAACTCAAACACGCACTGACAGGGTTCATGGATGCATCGCCGTTTCTTTTCCTCACTCCTGGATGCTTGCATAATCCAGAAATTGATTTGGTTCACAATTATTAAAGGACCATACCAGTGATTTTGCATTTTTGAGCCCAATAAACACTACCTGCATACACTTTATGTTAGACAACCATTTTATAAATATAAAGGCTGTATTTTAGTTTTCCTGTTATTTGGCCAAATCCCCTAATATTTCACAATCAAATGTTGAGGGTGATACACTCACCTTAACATTCAAGGTTTTGCCTACTAATACACGTTTGCATGTAAAAAGCACCATCTTCTCCTGGGACTATTTTTCCTGGCAGAAACATACATTTTCATCTCTGTACCTCCATGCTGGATTGGTGAAATTAAGTGAAATTGACAAAAAAAATAACAGAATTTGGTTCTTTGTGATGGATTATTTATCTCAGCATGTTTCAGGTCTCTATAAGTAGATTTTTATGTTGCACATGAATGAATGAAACCAATGACAGTCTGGAAGGTAGGAAAAACCATTCTAATATTTACTGTTCCAGTAGTATGTTTTGGAACATAGCTGTCAATAACGTAACATGTATGCGGGTTGTATTTATGGAGCTCTAACATGCAAAACAACTGGTATGCTCCTTTAAGGCTGTCCTAATTCCCTACACTTGGCTCTGAGGAGTCATCTGGATTTAACTGGATTTTCTGATGAGCTGGTGACAGGAGTCAGATGTTTTGGAGGTGTGGCCTGTGAGGACCCAAGGTGCTAAAATTTTCACTGGTTTTGTCACATATATGACGCATTTATCTAAAATCAGACAGACTGAAACACTGTGACGCTGTTCAAGCATTTAGGTATGTTAGCGGGAGCGTTTCTGATTTATGAATTACAAAGTTACTCACACTGAGTCATGAAACTTTGCTATCACGACTCAGGAACGTTTCTTTCTTCTGCATTATCGAATCCACTGAACTCAAATAGTTAAGCCGCACATCTACTTGTAGTATATATGAGTGTATATATATATAAGTGTGTGTGTGTATGTGTGTAATTTGTATATTTTTAATAATAATAATAATAATAATAATAATAATAATAGCAGCAGACCAATAACCCTCTCAGCATTTTGGAAAAATCAGTATACTTAATCATACAACCTGTCATTTGTGACCTATTTTCAGAATCATTAATATATAAAAGAAATTAAATTATTAAAGAAAATTTACAAATCTACGCAGCCTGTGTTCTCCTGCTCCTCTCCTCCATCCTCCACCTCACACTTCCGGGTAGGAATGGAGGAGAGGAGAGGAGGAGGAGAATACTTTCCAACACAGCTCCAGTCTCTGAGGATGGAGGAAGCAGAGGAGGAGACATTCTAGGACATTTGGGACGCACCTCAGTTATACTGTAACACCGGAAACACTACCGTCTGCGAAACAAGCTTAATTATTGCATCATCTGTCCTAGTAACGCTGAAACCTGAATACAGCATTACCTGAGATGTTATAACACAATTCTTTCGAAACTAAGTTTCTCAGTCCTCGTAAAGTTTTAGACGAGCGTTATGTCAATCAGATCCTGTTAGCAGCAGCTACCTTAGCTAACGTGACAGTCTGGCTAGCGGCTACATGTGATGCTAGCTGCTTGTTAGCCTGCTGAGACTCGGACACGCAGTGGGAAAAGTCTGTGTGGCGTCAAGTATGTAATCAGGTGTGTTACCTGTACCTGACAGGTACATTAGCAGACAGAGCTGCTTTCTTGTTAGCTTTAATTCCAACCTCAAATCAAGCTCACTGCTGCTGCAGTTTGATGTTAGTTATCAGTCAACACAAATAACTCGCAGACATGACAGGAACATTTTTCCAAGTCATTTGAGTCTGCTTTCAAAGCACAAAAATTAATTCTTATTTCTGTGAAATAACAACATTTAGCATAGCGATACACTTTTACAGCACTTTAAGCGAACCTTTAGCATATTAAAGTGGGTGTAGCAGCCGGTAGGGTTTTAACTTTGACGTTTTGCTAAAATAAATACTCCGTAGTGGATTATATCTGTCGAATCATGAAGTGATTTTATTCAGACAGTCTTAATTCATCTCAATAGGAGACTTTATCTTTGAAAGCTCTTATTAAATGTCCATATTTAGACAGATCTGTGCGTGTTTAAGGCCAAACGAACAAGCCGGTCAGCATTCAAAGTAACTCACCTGCTCTTTGTTAGCCTTCTCTACCTTCAATTTCCGGACTACTTCACCCTGGATTTTAATGGCTTCTTGTATTTGTGTCTTATCTTCCATGTTTTGTTAGTTTTATTTTTTTCATAAATGTTATTCTGACACTGTTGCTTCCCTGTAGCAGAAAGACACAAACGCGGAGCAGAACGGAAATCCACGCAAATACTTCTTCTTCTGGCCTTTTATAGCGGTTGGCAAACAACGAAATGATGCATTACCGCCACCAATTGGTAAGGAGTGTGAGTCGCAATCTTATGTTCTATTCAAAAAAATAAATAAATAAAAATAAATAAATAAATAAATAGATACGGATATAAATACAAAAATAAAAAACAAATCAAGAAATAAATAAATTCAGAAATAAATATATACAGAAATTAAAAAATAAGAAGTAAATACAGAAATAAATATAACCAGAAATAAAAAAAAAATCAAGAAATAAATAATTTAATATATATATTTATTTATGTATAGTGTACATATATTTATTTTTGCATTTTTATTGCATTTGTGTTTATTTATTTATTATTTATTTATTTATTATTTATTCATTTATTTTTTTATTTTGACAGTTTTGGGCTTCCATACATTACATCATTACATGTTCTGTTGTTTCTCCTTGATTACAAAAATCACATTTCCCTGTGTTATGTTTATTCTGAAAGTGTTGCTGGTTGTGTCTTAGTGTTCATGATGTTAACTTATTTGCTGTTACTGTTCATGATGTTAAGCTGTCTGTCTCTCTGCTCTTTTGTCACGTTGATCACAGTGTGGGCTGATTTGTCCACAGTTAAAGCAAATCCAAGTTCTGTGTCCTGATTCATATTAGCAGAACTTTGCTTGCACAGAAATATCAAGGAATTTCCTATTTCCTTCATCAATTGTCAGACCACCTGAACAATCAATAATCAATTAACCATTAATGCCTCTTGACCTCGATCTTGCCCTCTAGACTGGCAGAGCCTAAAGATTCAGTGCATACAGGACTTTAAACTCTAAATGCAAACAAAGTTTTTCCTGCTCAAACAGCAAATAACTAAAGTTTATTTGCACTGAGTGAGCAGAGAGCTGTCAGCATGTCTGTGAGTATCTCATTTATTTATTACTTTATTCTGCATAAATGGCCTGCATATTTAGCAGAGAAACATTATAGAGAATAGAATTAAACCAATGTAAGCTGAGGGCTACGATAGTATCAGACTAGCTGACATCATTCTGTTATTCTCTCCACCAACATGAGCTTCTGACTTCGCCTGTTAGCAGGATTACACAAACTCATTTTGATGAGCGGTGGTGAAAGGCTGGCTCACGGCTCCATTTAATTTTGGAACTGGATCCGGATCCAGGGTGGATCAAAGAAATTTTTTAAATGATTCCTTAAAGGATCATACCACCCATTTTGTATGTTTGAGTCTAATTCAATTTTCATACATGTAACGTTACTGACAATCGTTTCCCAAAGGATAAAACCGTATTTCAGCTTTCCTGATATTTTGCAAAATCTCTTAATCTTTCAAAATTAAATACTCAAGCAATACACCCACCCACCTGAAAAATCAATGCTTCACCTGCTAATAGTTACACAGCCTTATGAAGTTCCCGGTCATTTAAATTTTTCTATAAACGCAGGTCTTCTTTTGGGACTATATTCTCCGGTAGAGACATACATTCACTCCACGCTTTTTATTGAGCTTAAACGCTAAAATTATGTAACTTCTAAAAAAACCTGAATACAAGTCTTGTTCACGATGATGGATTACCTATCCCAAGAATGTTTCAAGTATCAACAAGTTGATTTTAATAGCGTACCACAATGAACTGAAACCAGTGGAGGTCTGGCTGGAAGGTAGGAAAAACATTTTTAATTCACTGTTCCAGTAGTATGCTTTGGGAAATGATTGTCGGTAACGTTACGTGTATGAAAATTGAATATATTGGGCTCAAACATGCAAAATGGTGGTATGGTCCTTTAACACTGGGAGAAAGGGCGTTTTTTCATATTTTTGTCAATTTATAAAAAAAAAGTAAAACAAGAACTTAAATGAAAAAAAATCTGGCATATTTATCCTATGATAGAATATCAATGGATGCAGCTTGGTCTTAAAAACTACTGTTTTTGTAACAAAGCAATTAAGACCTGATGTTATTTTTATAGTCATTTCTTTCTGTTTAAGCCAGTATTTTATTATAAGAAGATAAATTTTGTCCAGGTTTGTTTGGGCCTTGGCAGCACACAATGAGCACGTAAGAGGTCATCCCTCTCCACAGTTTGTACATTCAAAATTATTAGCATATTTAACCTGGAAGATTTGAATGTCTGCTAAATTCACACTGAAATCAAACACATGAACCCCCCCCCCCC